>JASANG010002061.1:0-47500 GCA_030248215.1 Enoplolaimus lenunculus
AACAGGGGAACTTTTTCATTGTGGGTGAAAGGGATGGGCGGCAGCCCCCTATCCAGCTTTATCTGACAAATCGCATGTGTGTCCCACCACAATTTGTCTTAATATACATGAAAGATTGCGGCTTGGGGGAACTTTTTCATTGCATCTGGAAACCACAAAAGTGCCTGAATTCTATACGTGTTAAATGTTCGCTCTTCCCGTTTTCCAAACAAAACCTATGCTTCAGGTTTTCCTACCAACCCAGCGAAAATCATAGGCGTTTAATTTTTCCACTTTTCCAGTTTTCCTACAAAATCTACATTCAGACTTTCCATACCAAACCAGGGAAAACCTATACGTTTTATATTTTCCACTTTTTCCGTTTTCCAAACAATCTTTACACTATAGATTTTCCTTACTGAACCAGGGAATATCCAGGCGTTTGAATTTTCCGCTTTTCCATTTTGCCCAGCCAAAATTGTACGTGATTTTCCTACCAAACCAGCGGAGTTCGTATACCATCAAACAGGAGTGACTGTACGGTACTCCTGTTCATGAGTTTTACACCTTGAAAAGCGGAACCCTCGGTACTATACATGGGTCAAAACTTTTATCAGTTACTTTTTGTACATGTAAACGTCTCCTGTATTGTGCTTTATGCAAATCACCTCGTGCAATTTACACTAGAGGATCAAAACTAGGAAATGTGAGACAGGAGTTAACTGTACATATTTGTCCAGGGGTTAGTTTTGAATTACCAATCCAAAAAGTGGTTTTTAACCGAGTGAAAATCGTTTAACTTATATGTGTTTTAACTAATTTTTATAGTTGTTCTGCTATCTCAAACAAATGCATTTGGAAAATTTCAGTTACCAACAGTGCAAAATGGTGCTATAGACAATCATATACTTATATACTATGTATAGTAAAACACACTGCAAAAAATGGTGAGTCAAATTGACTATCTTCGAAATAGGCTTTTCCTGACTACACAAACTGAGTCAAAATTCGACTCCGCCTGAGTCATATTCGACTCAATTTGAAACTGGCGGAGTCGAATTTTAACTCAGTTTGTGTAGTCAGGAAAAGCCTATTTCGGTGATAGTCAATTTGACTCACCATTTTTTGCAGTGCATTATATGCAACTGTGGTGAAAAATCCGTAACCGAAAGTCAGCAAATTTTGCCGCAGTCGGAATCGCAACTGGACGTGAAATAAATTCAAGCAGTAAAAATATTATGTAGATTTGCTAATTTTAACAATATTCTGCAATTTAAGTATTGTCAAAAATTTGTGTTCATTTCCTTTTTGCAAACTATCGGCAATTAAAGCTTTCGCAATTGAGCTTAAAGGTTGCAAACCTTTACTAAAACATCACTTTTTCCCAAATATTATCCGGATATGTGGAAAATTTTGTGTATTTTACGCTTCCAAACCTCACATTTTTTCCTTAAGCACTCATTACAAGATCATTATTTTTTTATGTTGCCGCCTCAGTTAAATACGAGTACGTGCACCAGAACACAGTTATAACACTGTCAAATTTACCGGATCATCCGGCAAAAAATTTAGCAGAAGTCGGAGCCGGAAGTCGATTTGCCGCCGAAGCCGGATCCGAAGGTTGTTTTCGGTGGTACCTTGATTCCATTTAATGCTTTATATATCTTTTGTTCGCATATATATATATATATATATATATATATATATATATATATATATATATATATATATATATATATATATATATATATCTGCCTGTTCACTACAATATACATATTCCAATGTGAAGTATTGTTACAGATTTGTCTAAACGTACAAATTAGTGCCAGGGACGAAACGGCTCACAGAACAAAACATATTCGCCGAAACACACTTTTAACCCCGCACGCTCTCCCCTGTTGAACGCTTTTCTCGCAATTTGCGCGAGTTCTATAAATATATTAATATTGTTTCCCTCTGTTTCTCTGTCCCGTTTACTAAGAATATATTTCTAAAAGCTCGAGACAAAAAAATTTATTTTCACGTCTAAAACTATATATATCTGCGTCTACGTGTACCTCGAAGACTCGTATTCGCTGTATTGAAGCGTAGAATTTCGCTGTACGCGTACAGTTTTTACTGTGAAGTACAGGGGTCCAAGACGTGGCCCTCAATACGAATTGCTGTTTAAAGTAATGCTTTCTTTAAGCAAAAAAAATTGTATTTTTCACAATAATAAAACGCATGCAGGTACATTACAATGTTTGCACCAACACTCGTCACAATATTTCGCACAAAAAACGTGTATTAATAAAGTTGTTGTTCAGTACTTTTGATATAAGTGGGCATGTGCTTATTTGCATATGCCGTACGCAACATAAGTTGCCCATGACCCTTTAGAGAGTACTTATAAAGTATCGATAGGAAAACAATCTTGACCGAATTTTGACAACAGTAAAATGTTCAATGATAAAACTGCAAAAATTTGACGCTGCGGCCGTCAGGCAAAATTTTTTTATGACATTTATGAACGGTTTGCTAAACATCGCACGGTATAAACATATATGATTTCATTTACAGGTCCGTACAGGCATGATACTAAAAATATTGTCAAGAACGTTCCTGTGAAACTATAACCAGTGATTTGAGACATTGCATCCAAGTCAGTTTTTTTCCACAACATACACAACTTTAATCTTTGGTAGAATGAAAATATTCAACCGTACCAGTAATATAAGTTGTTTTTTTCAAACAGAGGGCTACTGTACATTTTCCTGAGCAAACCCAATCTTATATAGCTAAGGCGTAAGAAACAAACTTACCTTAACTTAAGCTTTTGCCTTAGCCTTTTTGTATGTAAGTCCCCTGGCATAGAGTTGACGGTGAGCAAGTCACCGCAATGTGTATAAGTGAAATGATCAATGTTACTTTTAGAACCCTGAACTCTAGATTAAACATATTCCTAAGCTTAAGCCTAACCGAAAACTTGGTCTAAAATCTAATCCTGCTCGATTGCAATCGTGTGAGAAAATGTGACGGCCCTAAACGTAACATGAGCCATTGAGATATAAAATACACGGTGCTGTGTGTACACTCCACAAAACGCGAGAACCGTATCGGGTTCGAGGGTCAATCTCACGCCTCCCACTCCAGCACTCGTGGTTCGTATTCGACCTTAAAATTAGATTTCAGATTTAGTAGAAAATATTCACTTGAGAAAAGGTTAAAAGTGCGATGACATGGAAGATGTAGAAGAGTCAAATAGGTTTTCAAAATATATGCGGATGGCACTGAGATGACCCAAAATGTCCGTTTTAGCATTCACGTTATATATACAGTATAATATACCTATTGTCTTCTTTAGCATTGAAAATTTCCGTACCAAAGTCAAACTTGCAGTTTTACTTTAACCAATAAAAATCATCGTTGTCTTATCAAAACGCACAAACAATATTTTACGTGTTTTGATTGGTTCATTCTGTCGCCGTGTTTGTTTTCCAGTATATTAAAGAACGCTGACAGCCAATGAAATTACTTGTCGTTGCAGAAATAAAAATGCTGTTTCAATTGGCCAATCAAAATTCGCTCAGGAATTGAAACTTTTTACGTTTGCCGTTCCAGTTTGTGGTATAAGAACAGCGAAACAACAAATCGAAATGATTCGTTATTTTTTACAAAAATACTTGATTTCAATAAACCAATCAAAATTTTTCTCACAAAATGCCCGTTGGATTTGGAGTAAGCGAAATTTGGCTCAATTATTGCCACGTTGTCAAAATATTCATTGAATGAACTCGAAAGCCGCTCGACACGAGGCCAATCCCCACAAAGAGATAAGAGGGGTGGTTATCTTGGCACTGAAAACCATTCACTTTTCTAGTCCTCTAGATATTTGGTATAAACGCCAAATGGCAAATCAAAGCAACCCATTGGCTTCTACATTAATATACTAAACTTACAATTATCGAATCAAATTTCAGTCTAAGAAACTAAAACAGTATTTGACTGGGTAAAATTTTGATTACTGTATTTTTCAATTAAATTTTATCTCAGTATTTTGTTCCGACTAAAAACACTGTTGCTGTTGTATTTCTATACGACTGTGACGAGAATAATATGACAATGTTGACGGCCGACTATTGCGCTTAGCTATAACGTCGTTAAATGCATAAAATACCATATTCTACTCTTGGTGCCGGTGTGTTTTTATAGTAAAATCTAAATACGTTGGTAAAGTATTCACCCAGCTCTGTGATGGTTTTGTTTTTTTACTACTTTGTATAATGCGGTTGAAGTTCAAACGTTAATATTGGCTCATCAAAAATGTGTCAACTGTAGCTTGTTTCTGTACACCGCGGTATCTTGGACTTTTTGGTAGAGCGAACTCGAGGTTTGATTTGTTTGTATATGACAGTGCTGCGGCAAGCATATCTGAAGATAAAGTACGACCTGTGCGATCGGGTCATCATGGTAGATAGGAAATTTGGCCAATGTATAGAACAGGGCCAGAACAGTAGTATAAACATATTCCTATGCTCTTTTATGGACCCACCAGAAACCTGGACTCCCCTTACATATCCTAAGCCTAAGATAAATGCATTTGGTTTAATGCAACTTTATTCTGGACTTAAGATATGAAAAGGCATGACTGACAACGTTGATACTTGTAGTCAAGCTTCTGTCTTTAGGTTGGCGAAATGTGGCACTCTGCAATTTCGATTTCCAACTTCTTTTTGTAGTTAGTTTTGTAATCTTTAATATATGTAATATAGTATATAACATACATACATATATATACATATATACATTGCTGCAATGTTGTATTTTAGGCAAAACCCCCTGCACATAGCTGAAGCTTATCAAAACATTACATACGTGTTACAGTGTGTTTATATAGCAAGCGAGTAAGCAACTAATGAACTAAACGGTCTTTGTCAATTAATAGGTGCCTGCCCATAGGTAATATTGGAAAAATGTAATCTTAGAGACTGAAAGGCTAAGAAATATATACTTGGTTTATAGTTAAGATTTTACTTAGGATTTGATTTATATTTAGGTTTGGCTTAGGCTTAGGCTTAGTGGGCAGGCTTTTATAATGAACGTGGCGCCAACGTTTCGCTGCTGTTGCACCTGTATAATCCAGAAGGTAAGTAAACCGAAATGTCCTAAAGCTTACCTTAGGGTTTCCAACTAAAGCTTAAACTTAAGCCTAAGCAGTCATAAGCCTAATTTATGCTACAATGCGAAAATTTCCAAAACTGAGTGGAAAGTGCACAAACGGCATTATATTATCTGTATTTACAAGAAAAAATTCACTGTTCTAGCCACTGAATTACATTAATAGCCCTTGTCCGCGAAATATTATACCAATGTGTGTTTAATTACCCTAAGGATATTCGAAACAATTGTGAGGGGCTACAAATTACATTGAGCAGATGCTTCTGTAGGTACAATATATACGCAATAATAATCAGTGATGTGCAGTGCCGGAGCAGGCAGAGGTGGGGTCTTCCGCCAAATTCCAGGGTGAAGGCCCCAAACTCGCGACCGAAGCGTGCAAGAAGGCAGACGCATTTGAAAACTTAAGCGGTTTTTGTTTCAACCGATTATAGTAGAGGCCCCTTTAGGAATGGGGGCCCCCAAATGGGGGGTACGGGGGTGGCTGCTCCGGCCTTGCTGTTGTGGTACGTTGAGTATACGTACATTATGATCTATTTTTACGTGCTTACATCAAAAATAACTCTGTCCCTTGTAAAACACCGTTTCTATTGAAGCCGAGTCTAAATGTGTTGAAAACAAAAATGAAATTTGCAGCCACGGAAGTTTGAAAGCATTTAACTGATTGTAAAGAACCGCACCTTTTTGATAAGAAAATGTATGTAAATAGAACACATTCAGTAATGAGATTGTTCCTCTTACAAGTGATCAAGCACGTACGCAAGAAATAATTGTATCGAGGAACAGTAGCAGCAGTAGGTACGGGCATAGGCTTTGAACTATTTTTAGTGCTTAGGCTTTAGGCTTAGTATATGACTTATTCGTACACTCAAGTTTATGCTTAGGATTAGGCTTAGCCACAAAACCCGGCAAGGAAACGCTTGTTTACCTATTCATCAACCTCAGCATTTGATCAATGTTATGCGAGAGCCAAATATGAGATAGCAGTGCCGGAGCAGGCCAGGGTGGGGGCTCCTCCCAAATTAAAGGTTGGGGACCCCCAAATTTACAAGCGAGAAACCAGACGCATTTTAAAACTTAAGCGGTGTTCGTTTCAACCGATTATGGTAGGGGCACCTTTAGGGGTGGCCCCCCCTAAATGGGGGTATGCAGGTGGCTGCTCCGGCCCTGTGAGATAGGAGAAAGAGTACAACAACTCACAACTTCATCTGATTTATATTAAAAATATGAGCTGATGAACTTTTTGTTTTATTTGAATTATTTTTGAAAGTAGTCTTTTTACTTGTGTTCAACGTTAACTTGAAAGTACACAAAAATTTTGCAAATAATAAACTATGAATAATTTAATCATAAATGCAAAAGCAATTGAAAATAA
Source organism: Enoplolaimus lenunculus (assembly GCA_030248215.1). Lineage (NCBI taxonomy): Eukaryota > Metazoa > Nematoda > Enoplea > Enoplida > Thoracostomopsidae > Enoplolaimus > Enoplolaimus lenunculus. The sequence continues at coordinate 6,512 of JASANG010002061.1, forward strand.
TTATTGTACCATAAAGTCGCGAAACCTCCTTTCACGAAATACTCTGTCCTGAAGTCGAAAAATAAACGACTAAAATATTAGCTCTCAAGACAGTATTTACAAATGGCTAACGATGGTTCAGCGAGGCGTTATCCTTGTTTGAAATATAGAAGTCGGGCCTGTAGTCGCGAAGCAGGGAGGCTCGTTCCCCCTGAAAATTTTTTGTCATCCTAGAAAATTTTCCACCTGGCTTATAACTCATTGAAAACCCTTGAATGTCCCTGCTGAAAAATTTTCAGCCTCCCTAGCAAGAAGAGTTGGCTACGTGCCTGACAGGAATTTAAATGTAAAAGCGGAAGGAGCGTAGAAAATTTTTTGTGATTAAATCATAAGATCTCTCCACCCTACCTTACAAATATTTCCCCTCAGAAAATTTACAAAAATATTGCATACAGTAAAAATTGCGTTTGATACGTTTTGCCAGGCCGTTCCACTGTCACACAAGTTTCTGAATGCATCGCTACACGTAATTCCTCGACTGGTCCACTTCAGCTCTTTTGAATAGCGGTACGTAAAAAGCTTTGGAAACAAAACTCTTCAGCAGTCGCACTGATATTCGCTCTTTGCAGTTTCCAAGGTTCGCCAACAGGCAGTCACACTGTTTCATAGGTGAACCGTTGTTCTTAATGCTGATTGGATGCTTTTCTGTACGTATCGCGACTACATTCAAAAGCTCCTGACTTCGCCAACAGGTTATCACCGTATTTGATTGGTTAACTCGTGTTCTCAAAGCTGATTGGATACTTTTTCTGTCCGTATCGCGACTACACTCAAAAGTATTTTTATCGGGTGGGACGGTATTTTACTGTTTGTAAGTAAAGGATTGCTATTAATGCTGGGTGACGTTTTTATATAGAGACAGTAAAAGTGCATAGGATAGATAAGGAATAAACGTTTTGCACTATGAACGGGCCCGTAGCCAATGGGGGTAGGAGGTGGGCGCTCAGGCCCTCTGAAAAGGCAGCCCCATCGAAAATTCTTAACCTTCTTTGTAAGTCATTCAAAGTCCTTGAATGCCCCTCCTGAAAATTTTTTAGCCCCACCGTAGCAAAATAAGCTGGTATGAGGCCTGACTATGAAGTATTCAGTATTTCGCTCACACTAATTTTGCACAGCTTCGAAAACGGTCATAGATTACTTGTTTAGGTGCCCCTGCAAAAGGTTTCCTTGAATAATGCATGCGTTAATAAAATAGGCTTTTAGGATTGGACTGAAACTTTGGTGTAAAGTAAACGTAAGCTTACGCTTAGGAAAATAAGAATCCATAATGGGATTAAGATACCTTCCGTCTTCTAGCGATTCGGGCCCGTAGCCAAGGGGGAGGGCCAGGGGGGCTCAGCCCCCGCTCCCGGAAACGTCTCTGGATGATGTTAGAAAATTAATTTTGAAATCGCTAAACCGTAAATTGTGATTTTACTTCATTGATTCCGCCTGGCAAGCGCTGAATCATATCGCTGGGCTTGGTGTGGGTCAAAATATCGCACGATACGACCTTTAAATTGAAAGATACATTACTTAAGCCATTGCTTCGCCGCAATTATTACAGCGCTACGCTAAATTTATTCAAGTTTTAGTTTGCGGCATAATTCATTAACTTTTACGGCCAAATGTTATTGTATTTGTTTTCGTTTCAAAATGGACACGTTTAAAGCTGTGTGGACAAGTAAGTATTCGTATTAGAGCGTTTTTTTAATATATTTATCTATTTTATTCTTTTGCTCGATAATATTATTTATTTATCTAAATTATATAAATATGCTAATATTTAACTAAGACACTACTTCAATGTTGTTTACCTTGTTGTTGATTGCTAGTTTAGTTTTTGTAGACTTTAAAGAAACAGTAAACAGTTTGTCAATAATAGACGGGATTCGAGACAAAAAAAAACAATGTTTCGATGTGAAGCCGACTCCTCCTGCGCCATGGCGTGGAGAGCTTCGGCTTGTTCTCGGTTTATTATATTTATTTTTGTCTTCTTGTTTGCTTACCCATATACAGCTACATATATATACATTTATATGTATGATATATATATTTATATATATATATTTATATATATTATATATAATTCGGTGTTATTTAAACATTATATCTTCAATTTCAAAGAAGCACTTTTTTCATATTGTCATTCAAATGATTGTTGTTTGTCTATTATCAGTCTCAATGGATTGTGGAGTTGATAAATAAATAAGTGGCTTATTTGAACCTCTCTCTTTCATTCAAGTCGCAAGCTATCTTAGTGAATTTAAGTCGTAAAATAGCTCTTTTTTTAAATGGCAGTGTGTTTGAATCGATCATTTTGGAATGGAATTGTCCCAGGATTGTGCCATAGGCATATATAAGCGTACACGAGAAGTAGGTAAACCATTGCGAGATGTTTACATTGCCCTATACGGCTAAAATTTGATGTCTCCCAATTTCAAGCTAATAGAATACATATATATTTTCGATCACTGATTGGGTCTTGATATTTAAAAGCCTGGCTATGGGGCGAGCTTAGGGATCAGGCGACCGTTGTGATTTTTATCTATCGGTATGTAAGCTCGCTCGAAACTTTGCTAAAGCGTAGCCCGTTTTTTGAAATTCAGGCACGTGCTGATTTCTGCGTGTTGTTTATCATTAAAGAAAGTAGAAATTTTGTAAGTAGCACTAAATAGTTCAGATTAAGGATTGCGCTATACTTTATTGTGCTGGACGTCGCCGCGTTGTGCCGCATCGCACGCCGCTGTGCGTCGCTGCAATACACCATTACAATATTTTACATGTATTTTATGGTATTATAATATCAACTGATTTACATTCGAATTTAAAGTTGGCATTCTGGGTGACGGATGGCTTACACATAATTTCTAAATAACTTTAGCTTTGTATCTTCGCCAAAAATTTCACCTCATTTTTTGTGGTATGTAGTACACCGCGGTACGGCCGAAAACCTGTAGCGTTACTCTTAGTTTGTAAACTCATTAGTTAATTTTAGAAACTTTGATCGTTTCCACAAACTTCACCTACAAAACCAGTTAATCCGGCCCGTCGCCAGATGTTTTAGGCGAGGTGGGACGGAACGAAAATTTCAGGAAGCCCATGCTGTTTTTTTATTTGTTGAATTATACCACAGGCGTTGCCATGATTTTGGAAAAGGGGGGTATGTGCTTTCAAAATTTCGAAGGTGGTTTGTTTGAATTTTTCCAAACCAGAAATGTTTGTAAAACCTCTGGTCAAAACCGCTAAGGGGGTATGGTTTTGAACCCATACCCCCGCTCTGGATACACCCCTTGAGTACCTATACGCCCAAAAGGTGTACATGTCGAGTAAGACTTTAGATTTCAGGTTTCACGAATATTATTTGCCGTATAATTATTTAATTCCATTCTCTGCATTTTGATATAAAATCGCCAATAGAGTATATTGACACCGTCAATGCTGGACTTTAGCAATCCCGAGACTTCTTCAGTGTCTGCGGCGATGAGCAGTGCGTATCCGCAATCACTTGTGTCACACATGAACGGCTGTTATGCGCCTCAATCTGCTCAACCCGGCCTTATTACGGCGTACGGCGCCGTATCTGCCGCTGGCATTCCGTCCTTAAACTCTAGCTCTGTCGGCGGGCCAGTTGGGACCGGTCCTGTAGCGCACGGCGCTATGCCCGCCGCGTACTCAGGTATTAGTGGATCGTATGGACCAATGCCATCAGGGCTGTCTACTCCTGGCAACGGGCCTCCACAACCTGGAGTAGGCTCGTGGTGTGCCACGGCGGGGACACTGTCAGGTACAATGGGAACATTAACGGGGACAGCGGCGCCTGTAATGGGACATTTAGCGTCACCTGAAAGTTTGTCTCCGATTAGTCGATCTCAGCTCGGTCACGGCGGAATGATGACAACAGCGGCGGTTATGGCTCACCGCAGGTAAGTAGTACAACCAAAAAGCCTATTCTCAGTTGTGTGTAGGACCTATCGTTGGTTTGTAATCAACTTTTAAGCAAGCAAACGTGGCTGTCAATCGCAAAGTTTAGTACGTATAACGCAAATCAAGTGCAAGAAGTAAACAAAATTTTGAAACTCAACATTTTCTGGTTCCATAGTTACAAGACCTATGACCAACTGATGATTGCTGTTATGCGAGACATTAGAGAATACCGGCACAGAGTGTTTTTCTTAACCTTAATTGCTTGCGGCTGTCCTTTTATCATGCTTTTTTGTTGCAAATTACGGTTGTTCAGATTTTAAAAAAATTGTTAATTTTTATTCATAGGTTGTGTTTGTCCAAAAACAAGTCAAATTTAATAATTTTTATATATTTTGGCTTTGCATTGCAGTTACAATATATGCTTAATTACATAAGTTTTCCGCCTGGTTATGAAATATATACTTGAAAAAGTTTTTTTGAAAAATTGGAATAAAGAACAAATTTGTGGCTGCAAGGCAAACCGTTTAAATTATATTTGTAAAACGAAACAAGTGCTAGAAACTATTAAATTTCCGCCGTTTTCGAAGTTACGAGCTAGCTATGTAATTATAAATTAATAATTTTATTTCAGAAATGACAAACCGTACCGCCGGTCGTACACGCACGCGAAACCGCCTTACTCATACATATCACTTATTACAATGGCAATCCAGCAAAGCGGTTCTAAAATGTTGACACTGTCAGAAATTTATCAATTTATTATGGATTTGTTTCCTTACTATCGTCAAAATCAACAGCGATGGCAAAATTCAATTCGACATTCCTTATCGTTCAATGACTGTTTTGTTAAAGTGCCTCGTACGCCAGACAAACCGGGCAAAGGCAGTTTTTGGACTCTACATCCTGGTAAGCACGAGATATGCACTTGTTTGGTTCGGTAACCCGTTCCTCGAAAAACGGTTTCAATACACCTCTGTAATTGTATTCTCAAACTGTGTCTAACACATATCGCCAATCTGTAATAAGTCTTCAAATAAACACAATTCAACAGCACCGGATCATAAACTCTGCTCACAAGTGGAGCAAATTTAAATCAGGAAACTGAGCCAATTTGCGATCTGGTGCTACATGCATTTAACAACATGGATATATTATCAGGGTGCAACCGGAAGTCTGTCTCCGGCTCCGGTAGAAAATCGGCATCCGGCTCCGGCTTCGGCTCCGGTAAAATTTTTGCCGGCCGGAGGTTTTGGCAATTTCGGTAGTAAAATTTTGCATAATTTTACTAAATTTATCTGTTTAGTGCGTTTTGTTTTACACCTGTCACAGTTTTCAGGAAACAATATCCTAAATTTCGCAGAAATTTAGCGTAAAATCGAACAACTTAACATATTGCAGATATTAGCTAAAATTAACTAATTAACCATCATTTTCACTACGTAATTTCGCCTTACCTTTGGCTCAGGCTCCGGTTCCGGCAAGTTTCGTTGACCTCCGGCTCCGGTATTTTTCACCTCCGGTTCCACCCTGATATGTATATATAATTGGCGTTTCACTATCAAGCAGATTGGCGTTTATTGCAATTAAGCTGCATTTTTCACATTGATGATTTTTTTATCCGGAAATTTACTTTCTGTTTTTGGAATTTTGGTGTCCAATAATTTGAATACTTTCTATTAACGTATGTTCAGCAACGCCTTTGAAACGAGCTGTTTGTCCAATAGCAGCGGACAAACAATCTAAGCAAGCGATTGCCTAAGGACCGTTATACCCCGTTAATAATTTTTCACCCAATTACATTTTTCTACTAGACTAATTCCGGTCTCTAAACATGTATCAGCGGACCCATCTGAGCAGGGCAGGAAATTTTTGGCAATTCTGGGTTTTTTTCGGTCATCACAGAGATGGTATCGCTAAGTGCGGTCTTATTGGCAATTTTGGGGGTTTTTTTCATTGAAACGTATTGATTTTTAGGGCAAAACTGGTTCAATTCTCTCTGAAAATGTCAGTCAAACCTTGTACTTCTCGTAATAATGCGTAATTTTAAACGAGACGTTGTCCAGCTCTGCTGAAAGGTTTTGTACAAATTAATTACGGCCATACTCTGCCGATGCCCTTGTTTTCAGACTGCGGGAATATGTTCGAAAACGGGTGTTACTTGCGTCGACAAAAGCGATTCAAAACCGAAGAACGCGAGCGTCGCATGGCGGGCATTAGGCGAGAAAAAGGTGAAGAGCCAAGCGGATCTCCGCTGAGTTCAGATGATAATGACGACGACCGGATGTTGATGCTTGACCATCCGCTGCCGTCGCCGGAACCACGAACCGTAGTTGGGGTGACCACCAGTGACGGACCAACTGACACCTCGCGCCACGACCATCACCAACTTCTTCAAAACCAAATTGCAACTGCAATGATACCGTCTGGGGTTTCTGAAGCAATTTCTGTGTCCGTTACCGGAGGGCATTTAGGGGACCCGTCAGGCATCCGGCAAACAGTCTTAGTACCACCGACCGCCGTCAATGGTGCGCTGGGAAGCGTCCATATGCCCAGTTACTCAATTCATCGGGACCAAATTTCACAGCACACGTCGCAAATTGCTCCAGTTGCCACAATAGGGCAGCCTGGTTGTGGTTTAGCTGGCGCGGTGCAAACTTCTAATTCGGTTGGTGCTCTAAATTCTATAGACGCCGGACAAATTTTGAACCGAGGCGCCGCGTCTATGAACGGCGACGCAAACTTTCAACATTCTGGCAACACCGCTCGGCCAACAAGTATCGATCATCATTCACTTTCGAACAGTTGCGTTTCAGCTGCGCCAGCAACAACAACTGGTGTAGGTGGAATGCAACTGTTTCACAGTAGCGTAGCAAGTACACGATGCGCTTCTGTGTCATCGCTTGCAGTACCGGTTTCGGTAGGTGTCGCCCATCAACAACGCCCTGCCACACGTACCCCTGTAACTGACATAGTCGCTGGGAGTAGCACGACTAGTGACGAGTCGACTGACGAAAAGCCAGCAATTAATGACAGTAATAATAATACTAAAATTTCCATAACTGGCGATAAAAATGACAATACCAATAACAGCAACGTCAACAATAACAATAGTAACCACAATAACACCAACAACACTAACAAAAATGAGAACAACAATAATAACAACAACAACAATAATAATAATAATAATAATAATAATAACATTCCGTCACCAACATCAACAGACCACAACTGCGACCAATTGCAAAACAGTTGCACGCCAACAACTGTGGCAACTTTACGCCGTCGCAATTCGCCACATGTTCAGCATCCAGCACATCAACAGTTGTTGAACATTCAAATTAAATCAAGCCCGCCGACTTCGGTAATGCCTACTACTTGTAGAACCCAAACGACCTCAGTGAATGCTACAATCGCCAATACTGGACGACTTGGCTCGTCGCCAAACCAAAATTGTTCTGCCGACACCGGATCTGTTCAACACAGTTCACCGATAACTCCGTGTTCGTCGTATAGCAACAACAACAACAACAACAATCAGCAGTCGATCAACTCGTATTATCATCATCATCATCAACAACAACAACAACAACAACAACAACAACTGCATCAACAATTTTCACAACATCAGTATATTCAACAACAACAACAACAACAACATCTGCAACAACAACAACAACAACAACAACAATCAGTCATCAATACGGTTGGATTTCCACAATTTGTTGCTGCAGCAGTCGCAGGTTCCACTCCGGGTACAGGCGAGCTTGTTCCAAGCTCTTCCGCTGCGGTTAGCCGTGGTGCTGCTGGACTAACTGAAGTAAGCCATGGTTCTACGTCTTTGGCCCAGAACCAATATTTAACCAGCGGTGGCATCGTATCTGCAGTCACTAACGGCGGCGCTACAGCTCATTTTCCACCGCCGCCTGGAATGGCTGGCGGCGCGACTTCTGTAGGACAATTTTTCACTCCTGCGAACGGATACGCTCCGGCTGGCACCACAGGAACCGCAGCAGATTTATACGCTGCAAGTCATGCATTTCCACATCCATTTTCGATCACTAGTATAATCGATAATGGTTGTGGTGGTGTAGTGACAAAAGATTCCGTTTACGCTATGGGACCAAGTATGGCCGCCGCAGCGATGGCTGCTAATTATGCGTCTTCGAGTGCCACCGGAAATCCGTATGGACCGTTTGGACCGCAAGCAGGCATGGGACAAATTTCGGCAACTCAAGCAAGCAGTTTGCAACAACAACAACAACAACAACAGCAACAATTCAATATGCATGCGGCACATCAAAACGCTGGTGTCGGACTTCCGACAAACCTTGCGCTTGAGCAGACGCCAGCAACAGCGATCGCTCCATCGTATTATACAACGTTGTATTCTAGCCAAAATCCGAACTCAGCTGCGAATTTATAATGCTGACGTCAGTTTCGATTAATGCTTAGGTTCAGTAACTTGGATTCTGTTTGTTAGCTGTATTTTCATTATTAATGCATGTAGCACCTATTATCAGATACGTAGTAAATACAATTTTCAGTCAGATCAACTTGAACAATTATGAGTGTCAAAATTCGAAGCGTAACACGTGAAACTATTTGAATAACGGCTGACGTATTTTATAACTTTGCCGTCCACGTTCGCTTGAAAGTCAAGTTAAATCAGCAATTGGTAATAGGTGCTATGCACAGTTGAAAATACTGGCGTTGATTTTCGTTGAATACGAGTGGTAAATAGTTTTTCACCTTTGTGTGAATGCTTCGGTTTTGCGGACAGATTTGACTTATGTGACATATATAATTTGGAAAATTAGACACTTGTGAGAAGTTCGTGATTTATTCTACACATACACAAGCTATACCGCGTATACTCACAACACTTGAGATATTAGTACCGCGCAAATGTCAAAAACATGGAAAACTTAATGAAAAGCATTGGTAATTTTTTGTTTTTATCGATCCGGTGAATGTGAGTTTTATATTTTAGACAACCCTTCAGCTCTCTGATATTTTTTACAAGATATACGTTCTATAATATGAAACACATTACACGTACTAGACACATTGTAAATTAAATCTATATTATTAAAACTGAAACGCCCAGCATACGTATTTTCGACAGTGTTCCAGCCGATTTTTATGAACGTGCGTAGTATGCGATTTAGTTAGTAAGATGTCGGGGTTGCAAATGCTGCATCCATTTTCACGAGTTATAGTTATTCAAGATGCATGACATATAAAAGTACCAACTGTGGCCCAGATATCATATCGAAGTCTACGCAGTGCCGGAGCAGGCTACCGTGGGGTCCGCAAAATGCCGGGATGAGGGCCCCTTGAGACAATCAAAATATTTTTTTGTTTAAAATATTGTTAAGGTGGGACCCCCAATTGGGATGGCATGAGTGGGTGGCTGCTCTCAACCTGGGGTCTAATAATTTAATACGTATGAAGATATAGGATTATACTTTTTACATATCATCATCATGTTTGATTTATCTGCTGCCATTAATACGTACATTTGCGTATTTTTTTCGGCAATCCTGTTCATTATAAGTATTTAATCTGGTATATAGGAGCAAAGTTGCAAAGCAACTACATTAAATCAGCTTTCAATGTGGTTAGTTCGCTTCTGGCATAAATGGGTCATTTATTGTATTTTTTTGTGAAAAGTTCCTTTCGGTTTGCATACGTACGTATTATTCCTGCCGCAGTCTATCCTGAATCTGGACGGTCAGACTATCGTTGAAAAAAATTTTGAGCTCTCCTTGAAAATTTTCAACCTTGCTTGTAAGTTAAAGCAAAGCTTTGTAAGCGCCTTCTGAAATTTTTAGCCCCCTCCTAGCAAGGTGAACTGACTACGAACCTGAATTTTTTCTTACCATACGAATTGTTGCATTTGTCACCAGTGAACTCAACGAGAAATGTTGTTTTTCTGTTGCATATTGCAAAATTTGTACAAAATTGCAGTTTTTAAACTTCAAACCAATAGTGCATAATTGCATATTTAAGAGAGCTATGAAATTGTCCTAACCATGCTAAATCCTTAGCTCGTATTCTCAAATGTGTGTAGCACCTATTACCAGTTGATGTTAGGTCTTGTAACTTTCGAAGCAGGCAATAGTGAATTTTGAATTAATTCAGCACATTTATTGCTTTCGGTTTTCTCTGTTATTGTAGAAAGTTTGAGATGTGTAATTGCACCAGTTCGTTAGTTTGAAAACCTATACTAACTGGTAAATAGGTGCTATGTGCATTTGAGAATATGGGCCTTGCTTAAGATCGACCGATACTGGCTAGATTTATTTAAACATTCATGTAGTGATAAACGGTACTGTATTCAATATACTATCAAATTCTAAACATTAACATTAAATTCTATCTGTGCCAAACGGTGTACAGCTTGGCAATGTTATAACAATGCCATGGTTACGATAAATATTGACTCAAACTGATAGTTTCATTAAGATTTCTTGTTTAAAACTCGCTATTTTTTAAATTTTGGGATTTTTTGCAATAAAATGCTAGGTTCTTGTAAATATTTCAACAGATTTAGGTCCTGATATTTAGAGAATGGTGTACTTAAACTTTTGCCTAAGCCTGAGCCGAAGCTTAAGCATTCAGGGTTCCAACAGGAACTAAATTTTACCGGAACAGGAATTGAATTTTTATACAGGAACCGGAACAGGGACAGGAACCGGAATTTGAATAATTTTCATCACCGAATTACTGTTGGGCATTTAAAAAACTTGCCAAAAAATGGCTTAAGAGAATTTTCAGCTATTTCATCATTAAAGTTTGCGAAAACACTTCAGGAACAATTTAGTAACAGAATTGAACTGGATACAAAAACACTAATTTTGACATAAAAAAATTCTCAAAGACAAAGTCTCCAATATTTTAATGATTGTGAATCATTTGCCACAATACCGTAAAAATTCCGGTTCCTGCATCTTTGAATGCAGGAACAGGACCAGGAACCGGAATTTGAAATTATTTTTATCACCGAATTACTATTAGACATTTTACAAAACTTGCCAAAAAATGGCTTAAGAAAATTTTCAGTTATTTCATCAGTATGTTTTTCGGAAACACATCAGGAACAATTTTTACTAACAAAATTGTACTAGGTACTTACAAAAACAGTAATTTTGACATAAACATTTTTTCAAACACAAAATTTCCAATATGTAAATGATTATAAATAATTTGCAACAAAACCGTAAAAATTCTGGTTCCTGCATCTTTGAATGCAGGAACAGGAATTGAATTTTTGCAGGAATTCGGCCGGAACAAGAATTCCGGTTGAACCCTGAATATATATTACAGAAATATCTATCGTAACCTTGGTTGTATTGCATAAAGTAAAATATAATTGGTACTGGATGTAATTAATTAATATATAGTATTCATTTCTATGCATTCTCTGTAAGTTATGGGCTCAAACTGGTGTTAGGTACGTGATTGTGGAACTGTTGCGGCAATGCAGTAGCTACCATATTTTCGCCGTCTTGAACGAGACCGTTGACGCATCGTGGTCCCGGCATGAACAACCATGCGATGCAAGTTCAAAACAATTTGTACCTCTGCCTGTGGAGTGACCTCACAAGGAATCAACGACAATTCCTCGTCAGATAACTTGTCGCCCCCAACAGTGTCGTATACCTATAAATAAATCTAAGCATAATCCTAATCGTAATCCTAAGACTAAACCTTACCCTAAACATAATAATGGGCGATGACTTGTTGAGTCGATGAAATTTTGTATTACAAGTTGTCAGGCGTCGAATTGTTGTCATACCTCTTGCAATTACTAGTTTGACTAGTAATGTCAACAGTGAAACGTATAGAAATTCGGCGAATTATTTCAATCCTTAGCCCAAGCGTCAGCCTATTTTATTAAATCAAGTGATTATATGTGGGGTTAAAGTAAACAAGTACTGAAGCCTGATCGAGTGCAAACACATGTGAGATATGGCAAAAATTGCGAAATAAACCAGATTTGCCGTTATGAAACAGGTTGCAACTTCTAAAATCTAGAGGTGGTTAACCATAACTTTTTAATTTTTTCAAGCTAAAAAGCCATTTTTTGTAAATTTGAAGTATTTTTGTTGTAGCTGTATTTTATGATTTTGTTATATTGCGGGTTATTACCATTCACATTACAGTATATATAATTGCTATTTATATTATAGTGGAATACTTTTTGTAATGTTGTTTTCATCAGTTTCTGCATCGTCACCGTAAATTAATGTGTTAACTTTAACACATGTATATACTTACATACCTAAGTGTAACCTTGCATTATCGCTCAATGTTTTTGATACAAGACAAACGTTTAATTAAACGGATAATTGCAGTACCGGATATATGTCAGCAACGAAGGACGGCGGACCGTGGGTTAAAATAAATAACAATCCATAAACGATAGGTACCCTTGGGAAAGACCGAATATCAGGTCGCCCTTTTATTCGGGTCACTATGGTATATTAATTGTAAATTCTAATTTTACCACATAATGGTATGAAAGCAACACAGTTTCCACTATATGAAGAAAGCCAAAAATGTTGAAGAATAATTTCAGTTTTACAGCAGAAATAAGTTTCGGCTTTTGCGCTGCTAAAATCACAAAAAAACTAAAAATCGCGTCAGTGTCAAGGCTAGCGACCCACTATGCCGTAGACGGTCCTCGTCGTCTCAGGAACTGAGGTGGCGATTTCAATGCGCTCAACACGTTTCGGTTGAAATTGTTCATGGGTTTTCAAACACGGTATCTGTTTGCAAACACCCTTTCGTTCTTTGAAATTGTTATGATATTTAACACTCACCCCCGTTTCCAAAAAGCTTTCAATATACATTTTGCGGATGACACCGGGTCCTCAATTTACAAGGCGGTCCGATGGATTAAGGTCAAGGACTTATAACTATTCATGAACTCCGTTTGTGTACCAAATTGACAGAACTTGTGACCCTCAGCATTCTACTTGCCATTCGTTTGCTTTAGCGACTACTGTGTTATTGGATCAGGCAATCGTTTTTGAGGTAACGACTCTTTTGAATTTCAACTAAAACTAAACTGTAACTTCAATTTGGAAATGTAGTAATGTTGTAGTATAAGATCAAATTTTGATTTGTTCTCGTTATATGTACTCATTTTTAGACATATCTTTGATAGTTCCAATTGGCTTGTTGTGATTTTATATTGTTGTTATTTTTTCAACTTTGAATGATGCTGTTTTCGGCCCATGTATAGAGTAGGGCCGGAACGTTTTCCTGTGACGCTGTTATAGAATCAGCTTAAGCTTTAGACTAACTTTTTTTGATTAGGCTTAAACTTAGGTTTAGCAATAGGCTCATCCTTTACACTTAGACTTGGGCTTAGGCTTAGGCTTAGCAATAGGCTCATCCTTTACGCTTAGACTTGAGCTCAGGCTTAGGCTTAGGAATATGCTTATACTACTATTCCGGCCCTGTTATATACATGGGCCGTGTTTCCTGATGTGAGTAACCAGGTTGTGCTGCTGATTGCTTTATTATTTTTATTATTGTTTTCATTTCTTAGATATCGTATATGTTAAAGTGAGCAGTTATATACGCCCCCCTCAACTTTAAGCCTAAGTGTTAGCCTAAGACTTAACCTTAGGTTTCGAAAAGTGTACAAGGACCGAATTAAGATATTGATATTTTGTAGTATTAATATAAGCTTACAACAGATTTCTGTTTGCCCGAATCAAACCTAATTTACGCACAGCAGCGGTAGAGATTCGGTTTTAGTTCAAATTAGGTAAAAATATCTATGATTGCCTAATTACCTTGTTGCAAGTGCAATTTTAGTAAAAGAACAAAATTTCAGTTGTACCAACTGTATAAATAATCATGTCGTTTTTAATGTTTTGTAAATATTTTTTTCGTGTTTGTGCATTGATTTTTGGTTTTAAATTCGCTTTTATTTGCTATTGAATAAAGATTATCAGCAATTTGTGGCTTTGACTGTTGATTTGAAATATTTCAATTTACAACACAAGTGTTCCTGCCTTGAATTTTTAAACGTATCAAGTTATGGGCCCATGTATACAACAGGGCCGGATGGTTTTCAGAAGGGGCTATAATAGAGTCAGTTTAAGCTTTAGACTATTTTTTGCTTAGGCTTTAGGCTTAGGCTTAGGCTTAGGAATATGCTTATACCATCGATACACCAGTATTAAATCTGTATACATAATATACCTGTATAATAGTAACTGGTGCACCTTGAAGTGAAACAAATTGAGCTGGTGGTCAACAAATTATGTTGGAGTTGGAGACTTTCAGGTATACGCTGGTTGTACCTTGTACTCTTCAGATTAATTTTCAATGGATTCAAATATGGCCGCTCTCTGCTTGTCACGTAGCGCTTTCCGGCCCATGTAAAGATCATGGGCGGAACAGTTTTTCTGTGCGACTAGAAAAGAGTAAAGCTTAAGCTTTAGACTATTTTTTTGCTTGACTTAGGCTTAGGCTTAAGGATATGCTCATTCTTACGCAAAAGCTTAGACTTAGGCTTAGGAATATGCTTATAATACTGTTCGGCCCTTGTTGTTTCCTTTGGCCCGCCTTTCGGAGCCATAAGCAAATATCTGTAAAGTATCGTCAATAATTTTGGTTTTAGGCCTATTTTTCAAGAATCCGACAATTGACTGATCAGAATTGTACTAAAACCAAACGTATCTAACAATATACAATTTTTGTGAAACTGTCTAAAATTATTATTCCACTGGAGCTGGAGGTCTAGTTTCTGCCAGAGTCGGAGCAAGAGGCACACATCGAGTTGTACCCTGGTTTGAGATACCATCGGGTACCGTACGGCAACTCACATGCAGCGCTGCATGGTTCCATCCGACGTCCGATGGCATTACAATAGCTTAAAAAGTATTGTGCCATCTTTAAAGACCTAAATTTTGTTTAAATTAGCAAATTTAAACAATTTAAAAATCTTATCAATTTTAAATTTCATAGATATATCTCAACCGATGCGTCATTGTATTGATTGATATATATATATACAATAATTCTGAATACAATTTATTCTTTCTCTCATACATTTTTGGGCTTGAATATATGTATCTAGTAGCGATTTAATCTCACTGAATTTAGATTTGCTAGCATACAAAAATCTGAGGCATTTTATGAAAATTATTTTTCCCTTGTACACGAGGCCACGCCACGGTTAAAAATATCTATATTAATATTCCCAAAATAGATTGCAAAATGCTCATACAAAAAAATGCTTCATATTGAAATTTAATAGAAAATATAAAATTTCTCACAAAGTATACTTTTAATAATTGCAACAAGTATGACTTGACTAGGGAATAATAGAAACGTCAGAAAATATTGCTGCTAAATTGTGGTTGTAAGCATGGATTACAGATATGCCGTAGCAGCTACCCCCATACCCACATTTGGGGGGCCACTCCAATGAGGTGCCCTGCCCTATAAAAATTTCAAATAAAAACTTTGAAAAATATTTTGATCAAGGCAAGAAGGGACTCCCACACCGAAATTTTGAGGGTTTTCACACTAGCCTGTTCCGGCACATATAACATAGCTGCAACTGCGGAGACGAGAAAAGGCGGCATTACCTCGACTACAACAAGTGTCACCCGTTTATCCGGAAATTTTTCGAACTTCATTAAAACAATTCTCTAGCAGGAAAATGTGTTTAGCATTTCAAGAAATTTTGCCCTTTTACAATCAATTATCCTGGTTGCGGAGGGTTGATGGTCCAAGATACCAATAGGAGGACGGTGTTTCTCATCTTCTGTTTCAGTAGCAGCTGTAGAAGCATAATATTTAACCGGATTGGGTTTAAGCTTGCAATAATTAAACGGCAACATTTATTCTCAGGTCAAACTTTAGCTTCAGGCAATGTATAAGCCGATACTTTACAATGAGTTATGTTGTGGTTACTTAGGTATAGACAGGCCCGAATCCAACTCACCTTGCCAGGAAGCGGTTGAAAAAAATCACACAGTGAGCGTAAAAACGAATTTCAAATGAATTACAAATGTAGACGAACCTGTTTTAGTGGTGCCAGAAGTTTTCCAATTTTTCTAAGCTCCCCCCTGGTTCGTTTGTGGTGGTGCTTGCGGTCTATAGGCGACGGCTGATAGTCCCAAACAGTTAAATGCGCTACCAGAAGACAACATTTCAACGAAATCAAAAATTTATTTCAGAAATTCAGTGACTAAAATAGTTTAAACACATTTCTAGGTATGATGCAATCTTTTTTATACTTCTACTTCAACACTCAACCAGCCGTGTTAAGTTATTGTGATAACCAATCATATTTTTCTAATACAAAATTCCGAATGCCAAGTCGTCAGCTTCAGCGTTACCTTGGAGGTCATGCCTTGGAAACTGGTGGATTTTTACTATGAATTGCTAGACTATTTGAGCTAAAACATAAAAGGGATATGGCGCTGGCACTTATCTTTATCCACAAACGTGTGTGATACTTGTCGTCTCAGGGGCTTATAATATATTTTAAAATGGTCCAATTTTTAATTGCAGGCGGCGCAAAAAAATTCAATTTGGATAACCGTAGTTTTTCACCATTCACACCAAGAGGAGGGAGCTTGGTTTGATACCATAAACGAGTGGTGAACTCGTCTTAATCCCCCACTCGAGTAAATTTAGTCATATTTTTCCACGATTATTTGTGTCTACTTTGGAAATGTTTGTTTCCACTAACCCTCCACAGTTTTATTAACTGTCACCTGCGCTGCGTTCTAGTGTATAGATTAACCGCTAGAAGGCTATTGGCGAAAACCTTGTCTCTGAAAAGACATTTGTAATTGCAGAGAGGCAAATAGTTTTCGAGAACTGAGCAAATACTTCCTTGATCTGAGTACGTTCTCTGTCGAATTAACCTTCGATAAACTGTCATTTTAGCACGAGTTGATCGAATAATCTTCCGAGAACTTTCTTAGCACTCCGTATATGGTTCGGGGTGATTTTCTAGCGGTTCCACTAACACCTGGTCTGATACTTACGGGCATCATTTTGTTGTTCTACGAAGATATGTGAGCGTTTGTCAGATGTGTTGGCATGCCCATTCCGGCCAATGTTACTTTAAGGGGAGTAACAGTAGATTAAGCGCATTCCTAAGCCTAAGCCTAAGCGTTGCAAGAATGTGTTCCTAAAACCTAAGCCTATGCAAAAAAATGTAATCTAGAATCTAAACTTACGCTTTTACAGACGCACCAGTAACCTAAATTTCAGCTTGGTCTTGTGACCACTTAAATACCAGTTCGGGAAAATCTTGGTTTCATACACTTGAAGGGGAAAACTTTAATTGATATCATATGAGGAAACCTTAAATGAATGTATTACTTTACACCTCGCAGCAAACTAAATTCTAAAGCCTATCAAATCAAATTAAACACATATTTTTTTCTTGCGACCTCAGAAGTTTTCAGGGTCACAATCCGACTACGCTTCCATTCTGTACGCCTTGTATCACTGAAGAACAATACCATCCAGCAAAATGTCGTTGCTCGCCAGACTGCTTGAGCAATCAAAATCTCCTTACCGCAATATTTAATTTTTACCCTCAGGCTAAACTCAACCTCAGCCATAATTCTTGTATCTTCCTTAGTCTCTGACCGACTATTAGGTGCCAAATTGTCTATTGTTCAATCAATGTATCCCCTAAGGATGTGTGTGTGATTATTTAATGCATAGCGCCACTAAGTCTGCAGACGCAACTGCTCATAGAAACGAAGTATGGGATACATATAATAGGGAGATGAACAGAAATGGTGTTAAAGGTTCCTGCCATTTAGTTACAATTCAAATATTAAAATGTTCAATTTAAAATTGTTTCAAATACGGGTCACAGAAATAATTACATTTTATGTAAGTTTTAAACGCTGCATTGAACTCAACACAACGAAAAGTGTTGCTCAAATCGATATTCAGTTTGACAATTAATTGAACATTCATGAATTGCGCAAAGTAGGTATTGTTTTCAAGCAGAACAGTTCAATTTTAAGCGTGAATAACAACTAAAATTCATACATTAAAATTGTCCGTTTTTAGGGTCAGCACAAAACCGGATTCGTTTCTTAATACAAGGGACCAGATAAATAAACATGGATAAACTTTTTGAGATTTTAGATGAATTTCGTGATTTGAATTTCAATTCAAACACTTGCACCATTGCTGTATTAATGGCAATTTGCATGAATTTCTATAACGGGAACAGACACCGGTTTATAACTGAAACGGGTATCCGGTTTACACCCTGCTGGATAGGCTTTGCTTAAAAAGAAAAATTTATAATTTACACCTAATATTCTTAAATGGTCATATTCACTTTAAAATTCGTGCAAATCATTTTATGGTTTGTCTAAGTGTGGCGCTGTACTTTTTGACAAGTTTTAAATACCGTCCGTCACCATACGACAACGCACGTATTGCGACATTGAACCGAATAACATTGTCTAAACAATTAAGTGTGAATAACATGAGACGCCGACAAGTATAGGGCCACCCATGGTCTATCTGTCTTCCAACGGGCAATTCCATATAATTACATTGGGCCAACATATCCATAAGTCGGCGGCTGCCTACATTAAGTTAATATCGGAACTCGAGTACATAATTCTAACAAAACTGAAAAACGCAAAATCAAGCAAAAAAACACCACTTCGTCAAAGAACAGATTTAATTTTTGAAACTAGATTCACTTTGAACAGACCACCCTCAAATCAATACCCCAGCGTGTTTTTGTGCCTTTACCATGTGTAAAAATGAGACTCGTTACGATTTTTATAGTTCAGCGAAAGGTGTTGATATTAATAGTCCCAGGCGATGAATACTTGGTCCGACTTGGGCATAGAGTTGAGGGCAGTACAAACGCTGTTGCGCGTATTACTCAGTGAAATGAGTACATGCGTTGTGGTTTATATTGAATTTTAGCAGCTGATATTGAATTTTATCAGTTTACAAAAAATAAATGCTCTGCAAACGATTGCGCTATAATATTGTGTGCCCCGCGCCGGTAAACAGCGCCTTCAGCCGTCATTCACCGCCTTCAGCCGTCATTCACCGCCGCGGACCACACAAAAACGTAAATTGTGAAAACGACGCCGTCCAGCGAAACGCTGCATACGACCAGTATAACACAACATTAACTTTGAACCGTGATTACATTAATCCTAAACCTAAGCGTAAAGCATAAAGTTAGTCTTTGTCGCGAGAATAACTAAAACCAAATAATGTCAGTAAAACTGCGGTTGTACCAGTTTTAGTGTAATCTTAACCCAGCATATGTTGCGTTTTTGGCCTACTCCCCTTGTTTAGGAGGGGCATGTATGTAGGTTTGTAGGATGGTACTCTCGAGCGAATTGCGGTACCAAGTATCGCAATAGTTTTGACTCAAACCGGGGGGTGTTGGTCAAAAATGTAACGCATCTGTGACATTTTGGGCTGCGCGATTGCATTATCGACTTTTGATACAACGGAAACTGAATTGAGCTTCACTATTGTTGCAGGTGTAAAATAATATAATATGTGACTTTCTTAACCACAGACCAAAATGTAAACCTAACCCAAGAATATGTGTATATACTAAATACTATGTTGTAAATCGGATATTAAAATAACGGAAACTGAAACGGAAACGAGTATATATAGTAATCAAAATAACGAATACGCTAATACAAGTGACGGAATGTAAGCATCTATCGAGCCTTCTAAAAATTAAAAATTATAGCGGATGCATCCAAAAAATTTAAAGTTTTCGCATCATAGATTTGTCGTGAAATTTAAACGATTTATACGTGATTTACAGCTAACTATAGTGGTAAAATTAACGGAACTTGCGGTTTTTTGAAAACACAAACAAACGTCGATTTTATCGAAAACGGTAATACAGAAACAAGTATCCGGGTACACACATGTTGACTACTGAACTAATCGTAACATCGGATTGTAGAAAAAATCTAAATTTACAAACTTCCTTTATGTTCAAACCGATCTATGTATAAAACAGGCTTTGAACTAAATCATGAGGCATATAAAACCTAAAATGTGAGTGTACGAGGACGAAGCCTTGTCAACATAATACAAGAAGTTTATTTGGATCGAAAGCACGAGAAAATATGTATTTAGCATAGTACAAACGTTAAAGCCAAGTTGAAAAAATCATTGAAACATCCTAACCCAAAATCCAAGCGCAAATCTTACCTCAAGCCTGAAACTTTAGTGAACGCCTAAAAGCCTAGAACATTATTCAGCGCCAACCAGGGTGCAATCGGATTAGAAAAATTCCGAAGCCGAAGCCGAAGGTCAACAATGTTACCGGAGCATGAAGTGAGGCGAAATTAGGTAGTTAAAATGACGTTTATATAATTTGTTAATTTTAGCAAATATCTGTAATGTGTTGTCACATCGTTTGTTGTTACGTATGTTTACAACATCTTGGCAATTTTTTCCGCAAAACTGTGCCAATGGTGAAAACGATACGGGCCAGAAAGATAAATTTTGTTTATACACTATGCAAAATTTTACTACCGAAATTGCCGGATCCTCCGGCAAAACTTCTACCGGAACCGGAGCCGGCGCTCGAATATCTGCCGAAGCCGCAGCCGGTGTGCATATCTCCGGGGGTACCCTAGCACCAACTATGTAAATGGATGCTTATTACGCAACAAAGACATTGAATCGACACTAAAACAGCTTGTAATACAAAATAGAAATGTATGCATAGTAAACAGTGCAATTACACAAGAATTGTGTAAATATTTAACTGTTTTAAAAGTTAAACAAAATGTTTTGTTTATAAAACCTAAAACAAACTAAAATAACCGTTTACATCAAATATTGACGTATCTGACAAGACCATCAAGCATCCGGCAACAGCAGCAGAACTAAATATTTCGTTGCTTTTCAAGATTGATTTTGTATTATTTTTCACGATATTTTATTGTATTTAATATCATATTTTGTTTATTTTTAATACATAATGGACCATTTTTGGTAATTTTTTTTTCTGATTTTTTAAGATTACGCACGGGCCAATGTTACTTTTAGGGACGTAACAGTAGATTAAGCGTATTCGTAAGCTTAAGCCGAAACCTAAGCAAAAAATTGTAGTCTAGAATCTAATCGCACTGTTTTACCGACCCATCAGAAACTGGGACGGTCCTAAAAGTAACATGTGCCAAATTTCGGATACATTTTTCTCTCAGTCTATTAGCTGTACGCCAACGTAAGCTTCAGTTTTGGTTCAGCATTAATACTGTGCCTCAGAACTTATTTTTGCCACGCTTAAAATTTATTCGCCGAAAAATTCTTATAAGCGGGACCAAAATATCTTTCAGGCAAAGCCAGTCAGTGAAACTCCTGCCATATTTAGAATACCTTAACCAATTGACTCGAATAGGGCATTGGTATACTTTTTGACGGTTGCTTCTTGTGTAATCCGGTTGCATCATCGTCTTCCAAATTTCCCAATTGGGGGCAACCCTTGGATAGCCTCCATCTGGACGTTCTAATATTTTTTCACGGACCACAAAGTTTTCGAGCTGTAAAACATTTTATTATGGGCCCCTGCGGATCTGCTTGAGGTGGTCTGAAACGCCGTTGCTGTTTATATAAAAATGTTTTGATTCGCGGAACCGTCCGACAAGTACTAGCATCACCCTAAAACCCTAAATCTTGAGTAAATTTTGTCTCTCGCTACTGTTGTTCCTAAACGTAGTCATGGGAATGGCGCTCTGCGAAATGAGTTTTTCGCTGGGAATAGAGTAAGCTATCGACTCGAGGACAAAGTTTGGATGCGAACTTGTTGAAACGTTTCCAATAAGTTCGACCGTTTCCTGATCCAGCTAATTTGTTTCAATTTCGATAAATGTTATCTGAAAAGATATACTTCAATCACTTTGAATATTTATTGGTCAGAGCCGTATTAATATATCTTACACTAATATTGTGGCAAATGTTATTGGAACAGTATATTAGCTTCCATGATGAATCAGCCGTTAAGCGGCAGTTGGTATAAACCATATTTTATTGGACGGAAATTCAGATGCCAGGAACTGGGAAACTTTTCACTGGCCTGAAAGCTTAAACTTATCGAAACAAACTTGAAGAACGTTATTATATATATGCCAAAATACCTTATTCAAATAACATGCGAGGCACTGCCTCAAACAGCCTTGGAATGGCGTGCGTAGAAATTATGCTGGCAGGGCACCGAATAATTTTGCGGATCCCCTGCAATTGCAATTAAAGATTGTTTACATTTAGACCAAGTCAATTTAGGTGCGCACCAGCCAAATTTGGGGGCACTGCCCACCAATGCACTATGTGGGGACGGCCGTTGCTTCTTGCATAAGGTTCATGTTGATTTTTCGGCGATTCCAACGAAATTCGGGTATAATCACAATTTTTGCGAATTAAGAAATCGTTTTGGCATTTAACATGGATACGTCCATACCATTCCAACAGTACAGAGATCCAGCTTAACACTATTGACTACTTTTATTCCTTTAGCACTTGAATTTATCTGGGGGGACTGTAATTAATACCCAGTGATGGTACCTTATACTATGCTTTAGGCAAGGCTTTAAGTGATCCTTTGAAATCTGCGAACCGAAGGAAAAACCTGCACACGTGCAAAACAACAATTATTGTTGCTTCTGAAAAGTCATCTCGAAACACTGACTTCGCTTCTACTCACGAACAAGCTTGCAAAAACTACTACAAGCTAATTGACTACGTAATTGGTTCAGCCTAAATCTCTGGTTAACTTTTACATTTAACCTAAAATAAGTATATATATATATTGTATTTTGTTTCTAAGGATTTCTGTGTTTGTGTAAAGTTATTAAAAAACAAAAGGGAACAGGAGTGGGTAGATAAATAAAAGAACCGGTTCGTTTAGGTTGCCTCCCCTCGCCCCCCCCCCCCCCCCATACGTTATTGTACGTGAGTTATTTGAAAACTATACCGCACAGTGACGGACGGCGTCTTACGACAACAAAAGGGTACTGCAACCCTTAATAAAACTTGTAACTGCATTAAATTGCAGCATGCATGACCAGTAGAAGCCTGTTGCGATGTTTATATCAAATTTCAGTGAGAAAATTGATTATTTGACGCCTCTAAAGATTAAGCGTCGTCCATGACTGTTTGAAATTCACCTGAAACTTAAACTTCAAGTACCAAAACGTTGTTATCGAGTAAACTGAAACGCTTAAATTTTTGCTCAAAGACTATTAACGGCCTGACTCAGTATTAAGCATAGTAAAAGAGGTCTACCTGAAGAGACAAAATGTTCATCACATCCTAAACTTATTTTACCGTTGGCTCACCTCGCGGTTAAATTCATTTAAGAATGGTTTGAAGTCCATCTGAACTTTGTGCCCCTAAACAGCTAAAACGCCAGGGTAGAGATTTAGTTAATTTTGAGTCATCGTGGTGCTGTTAAATATTTTCGTATTTCATTAATTTTAAATTTCTTTTTCAAATGATCGTATTTGTTTTCAGCCTACATGCTCTATTTAACTTTGCAAGCTACACAGAATGATTTTCTATACAGCGTACAAACGCTGCTGAGTAAGGGGTATCAGCCTGTGGGTGGGCTTCTCAAACGTCGAATATACAGTATAATGTGAACGTCGTTTAAGTAGTATACACAACGTGAATGGATTTAAAATTTGAAACCGTTTAGTATACTTTTGCTTGAGTTGTATGTACTTTTATATTATCATTTTCGCTTTTTCTGAGATAATGGCACCAAAATTCAAACAGCAAGCGGATTTCGTCTACCACGATGCACTTTCGTTTTAGTAGTGTTTACTGTGTAAATAAACAGGATCATTGACCTTTTACAACGTATTGCGAGAAACGTCTGATGGGACCCTATTTTATCACTTTGTTCCCCCCGCGTCGTATTTAGCTTATTAAGGATGTTGCTAGGACGTTTATAGGGCTAACTGTCGTTTGCCAGTTCTCGTCTAACAGTGTTTAGGAATGTTTTCAGTTACTAAACGAAAAAATATTAATATTCGACCTGTTTCTAGATCATAACCCCAGGGAAGCTTATCAGAACCCCCTGTTTAGCTTTCGCTGCCTACGTTTAGCTTTATACATTCCTACAATATATATATACAGTTAATTTTATCTACATATTGACTCTAAGGTAGGCTATTTGTGGGTCGTGGGGCAGCACTGCTTAAATGCGTCAATTTAGACTAAATGTTCGCTAGAGATGCGAGTTCTATCTGCAGACAAGGTTTAGTCGATTGTTGATTTAGTATTAAATTTCGGTTTGGCGTATGAAACTAAATATCGGTGGACAGAAGTTGTAAAAGCGCAAGCTAAACCCTACGCTGTAGGTATAACGCGATATTATATTGCTAAAATGCTGTTGTCGTTGTATTTTGTAGCGGTGCCTAAAATTGACTTCATCTACAATTACGAGAAAATACATATCGAGGGACCCTATCAAATAGTTTAGAATCCTGTATGAACCATTTAGGCTGTATAGGCATATGCGTTGGCTTAGACGTTAACCAATTAGGTCGAAGTCAACTGCGAAATACTGATTAAGATTGCGGTGTTGGCTATATGTCATGAACCAGTTATCAATTTTCAAAATGTCATCGCGGAAGATATGGCGTAGCCTAGGGGGATTCAAGGGTCAACCCCCCCTCCCCTTTTTATATGACGCAACACCACCCTTCTTAAAATTTCGGCCACGCATATGTATTCGCATACGTCTGGCAGAAACCATCTCGCAACCAGAGGAAAGGATGAAATTCGCAGGCTTAGTATTCTATTATAGTTTTCGCCAGGGTCTGAGCGGAGGTTGGCGTACGAATGTGCCCAATCGCTTGCTGGAACTTCGTGTTTTTCATTCATTCATTCATTCTTTATTGGTGAATAACGTACATATATAAGTCGAACGAACAAGTGATAAAATTACATTGAATATTACAACCAATAAAAATAGTCAGAAAGGGACAAGCCTACTAACCTAATTTCCGATTATACAGCAAAGATTTGTTATAAGATCAACGTTGTCCAGCTTTTTTTAAATTTAGAGGAGGTTGCTAAAGATACCATGTTGTTCAGCGAATTCCAAGCGTTAATGATTCTTACATGGAAGCTGTTTGCACATTGTTAATATTGTTCTCGTGTAACGTTGTCCCTGCCACGTTTAGACTATTAATATTGTGTGGGTTTTCAACAACAAAACGTCAATTGGTCTTTTCAGCAATCATGGAATTTTTCGACAAAAGTATTAATGTTTTTACCCCAATTCTAAAGATAACTGTGGTGGCTGTCATGCGCGTGTATAATACTCATGATGGTATACTGTAGACACTATAGCGTACTCGAACTACCGTAGGTCAAACCTGAGTTTTATAAATACGCAAAATAGTTGAAAACTGAACTGAAATGCGTCGTTGTTCAGCTGGAAATTATTAAATTGACCCTAAAACAGCAACAATCCACGCTCTTGTACCTACATTATCCCCTCGAGCTTCGGCCCAGGCCTAGGCTTAGAGTTAGGTTTAGGTTTTAAAAAAGTCTTGCATAAGCCTTTACCTTTGCCTAAACCTTCACCTCAGCCTGAGACTAAGCCTAAGACTTAATATTAAATGTGGGGAAAGTGTACAGGAGACAAAACCCATTCCGATATGACTTTCATGTGCCCTATCACTTAATATATATGCCAAGGTCCTATCTAGGACACGTTCTATAAAAGTTTCAATGACGATGCCTTATATATTACCAGCTGAATGTTCCTAAAAACCTTAGGAAAAATAACAAACAAACTAAAAAATTCAAACAAATAATTTGCCAACAAACTATCACAAAACGGAATTTTGACCAGCTAGAAAATCCGTTTGCTGTGCCGCTGTGTTTTACAAAAATATTTTAAAATAAAGCGTGAAAACAATCTATAGATTTCGCTTTTTGAAATGTGTAAAATATCTCATAGATAACCGTGTATAAAACAGCAATCAAAATTAAGACCCGATCAGCACAAAGTTTCATCTTGAACTTATCGGCTAATGTATAGAACGCGGTCGTAACAGTAGTATATACTTATTTGTAAGCCTAATAGGATAAGTCTAAATCTAAGCGTAAGAATGAGCTTACACTTTGAATTACCAAAAAAGTCTAAAGCTTAACCTTATTCTATTGCAGTCCCAGATAAAACGCTCCGCTCTTGATCTTTACATGGGCCAGCTTATCATACATATAAATAGAACAAATGTGCAAAGAAAACATAATACAAAGTATTTTGCGTCAAATAGTGAACTTTTTATCTTCAAGCATATACAACCTAAGGTTCTCTGGTGTGTCCCTGTTGGCCATTCAGGCTATGCCCCCGCGAACAGGGATCAAATCCAAAATTTTGTATTAAAATTGAGTTGGAAATTTGAGTTTAGCTTTTCGCTCGCGACAGCCTTCTTCTGTCCGAAATTCTGAATCAGCCATTGCATAAATTAATCAAATTTTTTCTATACAAAAAAATTAAATTTATATCAGAAATTGACAAATCAAAAATCATTTAACAAACTTTGCCATATGTGACAATCTTGAGCTTAAACAACGATGCAATTGTAGTCGCAGCCGTGCGGCTGTATATAAAGATCAGGGGCGGGACGTTTTTTTGTGTGACTGCAATAGAGAAAGCTTAAGCTTTAAAGCAAATTCTTATTTTTAGGCTTAGTCTTAGGAATATGGCTTCACTATTGTTACGGCCCTGTTTTGTACATTGGCCCTTCCAACAGCTGGATTTGCATCTAAGTTTAGTAAGGGTGTGCTGAACATCTTGCCTGCGGTTGGCGGTTAAAATTAAAATCTAAGTCAAGAACGAGCGTAGCACCCCGGAACCCCTCGGTTAGAGGAAACCTGAA
The DNA here is from genome assembly GCA_030248215.1 of Enoplolaimus lenunculus. Taxonomy (NCBI): domain Eukaryota; kingdom Metazoa; phylum Nematoda; class Enoplea; order Enoplida; family Thoracostomopsidae; genus Enoplolaimus; species Enoplolaimus lenunculus. The sequence goes on from JASANG010002061.1 coordinate 33,385, forward strand.
TAAAGTGGACGCGCTTTTGAACTTCAATGTTCAACAAAACGGCCTAATAAAGATCAGAGGTAAAACGTTTTTATGCGACACTCACTGTAATAACGTAATTTTAAGCGTTAAAATATTAATTTTTTTGCTTCGGTTCACGCGTAGTCTTAGACTTAGACTTAAGTTGTCTTCATACTTATAGCTTTTAGCTATGATTTTAAATTGCGCTAACATGTAGCAAAACATGCCAAATTTAAAACTGCATTGGTAATAAAATCCGAGCGAATCAACAGACGCAATTTCACTATTTTAATTTTATATATCCCAATGTAAAATTCAACTTGCCCGAAACGGGTGTATTGATCTTCTTGAGTGTAGGTCCAAGCGTAGCCCCCGGAAAATATGCATGAGCTAGTCGGAAAACGTATGTGGTTTATAGCCGCAAGGTGACCCATGCTTCACCGTCCAGTCCGCGGTTACAGCACAAAAATACTGATAAAATGTTGCCATTAGCTCGACAACCACTTCCAAATCAAAGCTCATTCATTACTATTCTAAACTATTTGACGGAAATTCAAACGTGTCACTTACACAGGTTATAAAGACAGGTTCAAAATCAAAACAGATCGCTGTCACCTTAGTGAACCAAATAGACTATTTGAACCGTTTTCTATGGTCAGACGTGATGAACTTGATATTAGCTATTTTGCATTCACATCCCTTGCATTATGAATATATATTTGCTGTCGCGTTTGGTTTGACGCGGGTAAACATTGTGAAATCGTGAGCAAGGCTCAAATACACTCACGCACGGGGACGTTCACAACCAGTATACGCGTTCGGTTCTGTATTTACGCGCGCGCGCGTTGTCCAATTCAAAGCCCTCGAGCGTATTTATTCAACGCATCAACTGCAAACATTATGATTTGTACGCTCGAACGAGAGTTTGCTTTTGGCTCATCGTCGTAGCATTGAGCAAATGTTATATAAGTAAACATTTAGTCTTCTATTTATCGCTAGTTCTATATATATTTTTTTCTAGTGTTTGTTTGAAGCATTCTCCATGTTTGGTGGTGACAATAATTTTTAACGCATTTTCTGACGACAGTTGGTTTACTTAAGAAAGAATAATTTTAATATTTGATATATTAATGTTTGTAGAGTAAAGCGAAACCTTCGTTTATCAGATTGATACCTTGATTTATAAGTTGTTTTTAGCTCATGTTAGGCATAAAGATCGATAATGACAATGGAGTGTAAAGAATTTATGCTAGGCGGCAGGCTGAAAGCTTCATAGCATCAAATTTTGTGCCAACCTGTTTTTTATTGGCCTATCAACAGGGCAGTGCCTAAAATTACCCGTCCCAATACCATAGTTAGGGCCGTTTAGTACTGGCCAGTCACTGGTGTTAGTTGATGGCTTTGAAGTTGCAACCCCCCCGAGTCTCCCACTTTAAGGTTAATTTTTCGAGTTCTGTTTGAAGGACTTACAGAGTTTTACGGACCGAGCGAGTGAACTGAATGCAAGTGCCGCCGCTGGAGTTCCACACTGTAAATTTTAGTGAGTTGATTTTAACTCAGAATGAATTGAATCACTCAGTCTGAGTTAGGACTATCAGAACTCAGAATTTTGAGTTGATTCAATTCATTCTGAGTTAATTAACTAACCCACCCAGAGTCAACTCAACTCAGATTGAGAATCAGGTCAACTCAGACTGAGTTAACGTTTATTGATATTGATTCAGAAATAACCAACTCGCTAGCTGAATTAATTAATCAACTCATTTGAATTTACAGTGCAGTTGAAGTTGAGGGAACGTTTGCAAACGATGCGGCGAGCGACACGCTAGACACATCTTGTTATTTTGACTCTAGCGCAAACTCAGTTTGGTTTGATGTGGTCGTGGTGATCGAGGGTTAAACTAGAATCAGAACACAGGGTGAAAACCTTTCGAATGATGCGAGCGTGAAGCCTGAAGCAATTTAGTATTTAATCCCAAAACAAAATTTTAGTTTGTTTGGATCCGATGCGGGATCGGATCCTCTGAATTGCCCACAAATCCACACATGGTCTTCAGATTAAAACTCCAATTATAGTTTCATGTCGTTAACAGGTTGTATTACGAGTGCCAAATGTTACGAGGAAATTTCGCGAACGAACAACCAGACGCATTTTTCATATTCCAAAATTTAAACGATGCCGCAGAACAATATTAAACTTTCCAAGTTAAAAACTGTTGACTGTAGTGAGTCGAATGAGGGAGGTAAATAGAGGCGGGGTCCCCATTTTGAGGCTCAATCAATCGGAGTCCTTATCGCTAACAAATGTCAGCAAGCGTATAGAGCCCCTAAACCCTAATTAGAGTCCGCAAATGTCAATTATAAATGACTCCAGGACCGAACAATTTGAGTTTGAAACTTTAAAGCATACTTAAGTTTTGATTGAAAGTATACATTCCTAAAGTATAACCTTGCATTATCGCTCATGCTTTTGATACAAGACAAATAAGCGTTTCGGATATATCAGTACACTGCAAAGAATGGTGAGTCAAATTGACTCTCTCCGAAATAGGCGCTCCGTGACTACAGAAACTGAGTCAAAATTTGGCTCCACCACAGTCAAATTGAGTTGAATTTGACTTGGTCGGAGCGGAATTTTGACTCGGGCGGCGGAGGGCGGAGTAAAAATAAAATAACACCGGAATCGAATAGCAAGGGGCGTACCCTTTGGAGAGGTTAAATAAATATCAGTCTCATCCCCTCTTATTCGGGTCATTACAGTTTCATGTTGATTTTATTGTCGGATTTAACAATATATGGGTTTCACGCACAAAATATGGAAATAGCATTCAGTTGTGGTATATTTTGCTTTAATATTACTGTTAAAATTGGACAAAAATATGTATCAAATTGTAACAACTATATTTGCGCATTATTCACAACGAAATTTTTCCTGTAACCTTTTATAGGACCGTCCTGGTTCCTGGCGGGTCTGTAAAAGAGCAAACTTACATTCTAGACTTCACTTTTTGCTTAGGCTTAGGCTTATGCATTAGGAATACGCTTTCGCAACGCTTAGGCTTAGGCTTACGAACACGCTTAATCTAGTGTTACTTCCCTAAGAGTAACTTTGGCCGAAATATTTATACCAATATTTGTTGTAACAATTTAAAACATTTTAAGAAATATTCAATTTAAAAAATATTAAATTATAAAAAAAGTCAAGGTAACAACGTGAACTATTAATAATTTTTGACTCGAATTTTCAATCGCGACAAAAAACAATATATTTAGTACATGAATCATTACTTTTAAGCTGCTCAAGCTAGGCGGGTATAGGTGCAACGAAACATCTAAACTGATATTAAGATTGACGTTTTAACACGCGTATAACTCTGCGCTTAATAAATACCTGTGGTCAAAATATGGTTGTTAACGCAACTGCAAACCTGGCTGGCAATGTATCCCAAAGTTTAGAGTTCAACGTTTTTTGCCTTGCATCAAGAGCTTGTGCGATAATGCAAGGTTATACTTTGTTATATTACTTTCAAAACTTAAATACTCTTTAAAGTTTCGAACTAAAGTTTATTTGGTCCTCTAGTCATTTATGCGCTACAATTAGGGATAAATGACATTTATGAACTCGAATTAGGGTTTAGGGACTCTGTCCATTTACGGACTCTTATTAGAGATACGGACCCCTATTGATTGGAACTCAAAATGGGAACCACTTCTTATTACCCCCGCATATTCGGGTCACTACAGTACGGCAGCAGAGAGCTGCTGCACTTTACCCATGAGTAAACGCGGGCTAGGTAAAAAAATTTTGATGCGGGTATGGCCGAGGGTAAAGAATATTAAAATAAGGGTAAAAATTTGTCAATCTTTTCCCACCCAAAATTTTTATAAAAAACTTGAAACCAGGTATGTTAAAAACTTAAATTTTAAAACTGTTTTTAACTGTAAAGTTAAACAATTGCATTGAACACAGAAGCAAAAATAAAGGCGGGTAAACGCAGATAACGGGTAAAGAAATTTACGCAAGTATACTCGCGAATAAAAAAATTTTACGCGGTTAAAGCGCAATGCGGGTAAAAAATTAGGTCACTTAAAGTTTTTAGTCTTTGGAAGTTTTACTGTTAGTTGTTTGAATTGCATATGACACAACAGTTTGCTAAATAATAGTGTTCCATCGGAATTCCGATTCCGGCTAAAATTCCGGCGAAATTTGACTCCCAATTCCGATTCCGGCTAACTACTGTTCCGATGCCGGAATTCTGATTTTTCGGTTTTGAGTTTTTAAGATGATTGAACTTAGGTTTTGTTTGTTTCGTTTTGTTTCGTTCATTCGCAATTATTCTGTTGGGAATTTTGTTAGTAAATATTCCGAGTTGTTTCGTGTATTCCGCCAGCTAGATATAAACAATTTTTACTGAAACTGTGAACAGTTACGGAAACAGGCATACTGCATCAAAAGTTAAGTCATACACCTATAACTTTTTAATGGAATTACTAAAACTGGATTCCGATTCCGATTCCGGTTCCGACAGAAAAATATGATTCTGATTCCGATTCCGCTTCCGACAAAATCCAGTTCCGGTGGGAACCCTGCTAAATAGTATTCCATAATATATTATTACCTATATTTTACAAATATTGCCTATATAACGCTACTTTTAGTGTTCTCAATTTGATTCAGATTTTAATAGTTTTTCGGCAAGCAAATCATGCCGACCGACAATCATTCAGCGTAGAATTTGTATTAATTTTGTTTATTTTAAAGTTTAGTTTCAGATTCACTATTCGCTGCACTAATAACAGACAACTAAAGCACGCCTTTCATGGCTTGCAACAAATAACCGATTGAAATTGTGTCATATATGCTATTTTCAAGCTTGCAATTATATTATTCATTGGTACAATTTTGAACGCTCGCATGCGTAACCCGATACATCGTAAAACAACTTGCGAAGCACGCGTCGTGGCCACCACAAATCTACAGCCTGGCATTTGTTGTCGTATATTTCTTTGTCTGCCTAAGTCTTCAAAATAGTTACATACATAGCTAAAATATGGAACTAATAATATTGCATCTGAACCGCTCACTGTGTTGTTTTGAACGGTGTATGCTGGAAATCGAAATGTTAATGGTAACTATATACGACGGCCGGCCGCGGCCTGTGACAGAGCTTATGTAAATATTAGCTTCACTTATGTGTTCGCCGCAAAAGCAAAATCCATGCAACGAGATAGCGAGACGAGATATTACAACCGTGTGGAAAATATGCCGAGTGGGATACGGTATACATATATATACATTTAGACGGCTGCCGGCCGCAAATATAGAGAAAGTAAATGCCGGGACGGTACATGGCAATAAAATGTGTTGAATAGGTATGCAGACAAACGGGCGTGAACGACAGCAATAAAACGATGCAACAAGCATTGTGGTCGAAGATAAACTCAGTTGTTGATTCAATGGCGAAGGGATTTTTAGGGTACTCTCAACGGGGCCGAGAATCTGAACAGGCATTGGTCTCGGTGATGTAAATGCAAGATACTTTTAAAATATGTGACGTAGCGCATAAAACATGATCAGAGAAACAGCGGCGCTCGGAAATGAATCGCATGCAAAGGTTCGGACAAACAGCTCAGGATTGAGTTTTGCATTGCAGTCAAGACAAAAAGTTTATTTGGATCGAAAGCACAGGAAAATATACATTTAGTATTAGTACAAACGTTAGCGTCGAGTTGTCATACTTACTGTACTGACCCGAACAAAAGGGGGTTCCCATTTTGAGTCCGAATCCATAGGAGTCTGTATCCCTAATAAGAGTCCGTAAGCGGGTAGACTCTCTAAACCCTAATTAGAGTCCATAAATATCAATTAACCCCAATTGTAGCGGATAAATGATTCCAGGGCCAAATAATTTGAGTTCGAAACTTCAAAGCATACTTAAATTTTAAAAGTACATTCCTAAGTATAACCTTGTATTATCGCCCAAGCTGTTGACACAAGACAAATCAACGTTTAATTCAACGGATAATTGCAGTACCGGATATATATTAGTAACGAAGGGCGGTGGAGCGTGGGTTAAAAATAACAGTCCGTAACCGAATAACAAGGGGAGTACCCTCTGGAGCGGCCAAATAAATATCAGCCCCCCCCTCTGATTCTGGTCAATACAGTTCTTGGGCTAACCTATCAAGTTGTGATTATGCATTCTTCAACTGGTGACAATGTAAATTGCTTGTTGCCATTTTTAGATACTGTTTAGCTAGCCCAAGGGTGGATACATAGGTGACGGTAGATGCTTGGCCTGACACTAGAAAGTTTTATAACAAACGATTAGGACAGTACTTGACAACTTTTTGACATTTTTTGTGCCCCAAACATTGTGCTTGAGAGTTCTCACTCACAAAGGTTTCGTTCGCAGTATATATATTGCGTCTCCGGCAGGAACTTCCGGATCCGCCATTGGGTTAGCACGATGAATTCTGTACGTAGCACTTTCATTTAATAAAATTCTATTTAAACATTTGAACTATACCATAGTCGCATGAATCGAAACTATGGTTAGGTTCTCGATGCCGGCGGAAGCGCCCCGCCAACACCCCAATTGGGAGGCTCCGACCTTTGGGGGCCCCATCTTGGCAAACTATGACTGTTTTCGCGGACCACGAAGTAAACATGGAGCTGTGAAACGTTTTATTGGGGCCCCCCTTCGGACCTGTTTGAAAGGTGGCGACTATATCCTACCGCCGGCCCTGGTTAGGTTTGTAACCCGCATATCACACCTTAAATTTTGTAGTATAATAATATCTCGTTTATTAATCATTAAAAATCAACCAATATTTAATATATCGTTGGCTAAAATTTTAATTTTGTGTTAAATATAACACATTACGCCGTCTTTATGTGTGCTAAAAATCTACACTTTTGCAGCAACAATGACTAAAAGATTAATATAAATCACATGTTTGCCTTCATCGTTCGGCGTGTTGTGCGATTATACAAATAGCAATAATTTGTAATAAAATTGCATTTTCGCGTTAGGCTATAACGTACAGTCTAGTCGTATTTTAAGGTTGCGATAGAGGGGATATATTCCGCGTCAAAGTTTTTAGATAAATGAGAAAAAAAGACACTGTAACAAGCTTCAGAGTGACCTACTGGATCATACAGGTCGGTACGTTTTGTCGCTTAAAGCTTATACCATCCCGCAATAAAATGCCGGCAACGTGCGTGCATGCAGTTACGCTGTACTTGTGCAAACTGCAATATGCTTGCATTATACATTGTTATGCATCGTGCAATATTTTGAGGATATATATCTTTAACACATTTCAAAGCATATTAATTTGGTCGTACTTAACAAAATACTTAAATCGTTTCCGGATGCTAAACATCGCAAAATGAGAGATAACGCGATCTATTTGTATTAATAAACGCGTAGATATGACGCATATTGCACGTACAACTGAGACAGATTTATACTTCGGCAATAAGTTTATTGAGGTATTTTTATCAGGAATTTGTAAATATGTAAGTGTCGCTTTAGTGTACGACAGTGCGGCGAAAATTTTCTACTCTGCGCTCTATTTTATCAGGGGAAAGCTCTAAAGTTTGCTAAATTTGCGTGGGCGTCGCCGTCAAAACATTGGTTTTGCTTGTGCAAGCAGGTAAGGGCGTAGGCCAAGAACTTATTTCGGAAGCGAATAACCATGTCTAAAATGTATAGTTTGCGAACAAGCGTAGCGAGCGAAAATTTTTTTTGATACGTAGAAACGCCGTTTTTTGAGTCTTTCCGAGACATTCCAGAAAGCCCTCCTTGTATGTACACGCTCTTGCAAGCAGAGTTCAGTGGAGAATATTGTTACTACCGCAGCTTCAAACTTCCCATTAGCTTACTTTATACACCATAACTGTTTGAATGAACTTCAGGAACCCATGTGGTTGTAGTTGCACTTTATTGCAGTTTAACTGTCGCGCCAGCGTAGATTTGCTTGTACTGCAAAAATATAGTTTCAGCATTTCTGAATTTCGCTAAAAATCACAATTCTTAGAACAGTTTTGAACTATTTTATGGCTAAGATTTTAGCAAAATTTAAAGTGTAAATAAATACAATAAATTTGGTGCTTGAAATAAGGTTATTGTGTAGTTTTTGGCTTAATTCGTTTTAACTCGTACACTGCAAAAAATGCAGTCAAATTACTCTATCCGAAACAGGTTGTACGGGACTACACATGAGTCAAATGCGACTCCACCAGAGTCAAACGTGCGACTCAGTAAATCGAATTTGACTCAGTCCGATGCTACACACAGATGAGAGTACAGTTAATCTATATTAACCCTTTTTCACATGAATATTTTCTATTTCCCCTGAGACCTACTTTTATGCTAGGATTCGAACTCCGGCGACTGGAGACTCGAATGTGACTCAGTTTGTGTAGTCCCGTAGAGCATATTTTGGATAGAGTCAATTTGACTCACCATTGTTTGTAGTACCTGCTGATCGCAAAGCACAATATGGTCGAATTTGGTTTTTAACCAATATACCTAGCATTTAAGTAGCAGAAATTTTAGCTAATTCTTAGTTGCATATCTGGCGAGTGGCGACTGTTGTTTTATAATGTGTACCCTAAATTGGCTATTGACTGTGGTTTCTGGCATGGTGCAGTTTTTGAACAAAGTACCCCGATAATTTTTATTTTAATCATAATTTCGTTCGAAGGCTTAGATCTTTTCTCGCAGAGGTGTGATTTGAAGTTTAACAACCGCCTATGCGTTGTAGACGGATTGTATGCTGCAATTAAAACGTTTATCTTTCCAGGACAGTGTAAAATTTGGAATAATTAACACTTACCTGTCATTTTACGTCAGTATATAATATTATAAGTATAATGTGTGTGGTCTTCGTTCATTTCATTTTAAAATTTTGAATTTGACCCTCTTATCCGTTTTGTCTGTGTATAGAACAATTGCACTATTAAAATCGTTAGAAATCTCTGTTGCTTGCCCTACGCAATCGTTGAATTATAATTTTAAAACAGCCATGGTCGTTCGCAAAAAATTATGCTTGGGGAGGCACCGAATAATTTTGGAGATCCCCTACAATTGCAATTAATGATTGTTTACTTTTAGACTGAGTCTATTTGGGGGGCAGCAGTCAAATTTGGGCGTGCACGGCCCCCCCATGCCCAAGTGAAGACGCCCTTGAAGGGAACCGATTCAGATCCTTGAAAATCTTCCAGCAGGTGGGCTGTTTCGAACGTTCTAAATGAATTATCAAATCAATTAAAATATACGTATTTGAAGTGATCTTAAACGCAATTGAAAGAATCTATAGCGCAGTGTAGTGATCCAAAATAGAGGAATGGGGTTGATATTTATTTTATTTTACCTCTCAATAGGGCACCCTGTTATTAAGTCCAAAACTGTTATTTAGTTTTGATCCAGCTAGTGTCTTGGACCCAACAACTTTCTTATGTGATTTCTTACGAGCAAAGCCGAGTTGCTCCGAAACATTTTTGTTGATTGCCATGTCCGTTAATTTTTTCTGGACTTAATAAAGGTTACACAGACTGTCTGACTGTTGCACATTTGACCAGTCTACGTCATTCTTCTGCTTTAGTCTTTTTTATGGACTACAATTAGAACTTATGGACTCTATCCACTAACGGACTCACGGACTCAAATTAAGGACACGGACTTTTTATTGATTGGTGGTAAAAATGGGGACCCTACGTTCCTTTAATATATACTCCCCCTAGGGAAATTAACGAAATCACATGGACAAAGTAGACAGTTCTTGCGGCTAAAAGCAGCTATTGGAAGACATCTGAAAAACTTGCAACATAACACCAATCAACAAACAAGCCTTGTCGGTGCCGGAACCAAAGCCAGAGATGAAGGAAAATTAATTAATAAAAACTATGTTAATTTTGTCAATATAATATGCAAAGTGTTTCCGAAAATTTGATTTTAAGTATGTTAAAGGTTCCAAAATTGGGCCCATGTAAAGATTAGGAGCGAAACGTTTTCTGTGATACTAGAAAAGAGTACGCTAAGTTTTAGCTAATGCTCGTATAAGCATTTCTGAATCAATTCAGATCGTTTGAATGTATACAAAAAATCCATATCAAACTTATTTGTCATTCATCGCGCGTGGCGATGGTGACTACACTAATGTCATTTTTTATGAGTACTGAATAGAAATTGTATGACAAGAAATAGGTTTCAAGCCAAAAATTTCGAGCAAAGCTTTCTTCAAATGTAAATGTTTCTTGCAACTGTGAGTTTTTATCGAAAATTCATTCTGAGAATTTGCCGCTGTATAATAGCCAATCATGATGATGACCAATGTTAGGGGGCGCAACAGTACATTAAGCGTATTCACAGGCCTAAAACCTAAGCCTAAGCGTTGGAAAAATGTGTTCCTAAGCCTAAGCAAAAAATGTATTCTAGAATCTAAACCTACTTTTTATGGCCCACCAGAAACCTGGACGCCGCTTAAAGTATAACATGGCCAAGATGATTATACTGTATTGACCCGAATAAGAGGGGGTCCCCATTTTGAGTTCGAATCAATAGAAGTCCGTAGCCCTATAAGGCTCCGTAAGCGGATAGAGTCCCTAAACCATAATTAGAGTCCATATATGTCAATTAGCCCTAATTGTAGCGGATAAATTGAGTTCGAAACTTTAAAACATAACTTAAGTTTTCAAAGTACATTCCTAAGTATAACCTTGTATTATCACTCAAAACTATTGATACAAGACAAATAAACGTTTAATTCAACGGATAATTGCAGTAACGGACATATATCAGTAACGAAGGGCGGCGGAGCGTGGGTTAAAAATAAATCACAGTCCGTAACCGAATAACAAGGGAGGTACCCTCTGGAGAGGCCAAATAACTATCAGCCTCCCCCTCTTATTCGGGTCATTATAGTAGGCAAAAATTAAACCAGGCATACTAATACCAAAATCACACTACTGACACAAGTTTTAAAGTTATGTTGTCTGGATGGAAAACGCTCGCGCATTAACGTATATCAAAGCATAAATTTACTTTACAAAAACATAAATAAGAGTAGTAAGCAATAACATTGTCATGCATAAGTATACTGTTCAGAAATAAACCAAACATGATTTTGTAGCCAATAAACTTTATACAAAGATTTTATTCGCTGTTTATTGTTAAATATGAACCAGGTACCCTGTTTTTAAACCTTGGAGCACTCCATAAAATTATCATCCTACAACGACAATGAAAAACTCTTTGGCTATTTTAATGCACAATGTTCAAAGCCCAATTAACATTTTACATAAACATTTATACATTAGATGTTAGCAAAGAACGATTCATAATAGCTGAATGTTAGAGTCTCCTGAAATTGGCCTATATATGCTTAAGGTTTAGTGTTTTCCCTGCAGCTCTATACGCGAAACCAAACGCGCAATTGCCAACTTGCACTAAAAGATGCCGCCGGGATTATCTGCACATAAATCGCAAAAGATAAAATTGAAAAGTATATATCTCAGTATCTTAAACGCCAAACGAACAAAAAAATTCCAGCCAATGTTGTTCAATCGCAACTATACAACTGAAACTACTGAAACCACAAAATAAGTTAATAAAACCGCATGCAATTTCTGAATTAATATACAACTGAGCACTAAGTAATTTAATCAATATAACAATCAAGCCACGGTGTAAACGAATACGTAGTAAAAAAGGAAAACGAATATTTAAGTATAAAAATGTTATACTTATCTGCAAACATTAGTGTTTACAAATATTCGTTTGTCGGTATTTACACAATTTTACACAAACGATAATGGTTAAACCATAATTTTAAACATTTTAAGTGAATTTTGCTTTTTTTATATTAGCTCATACAATTACAGTATATGTGCAGAAAAATTATCTAAATCCTAAGCGATCTATAACTATTTTTGAGTATAAAACAAACCAACTTCTGCTATTTTCATATTAACGGAAACGCACACCGATTCTACAGGAACCGGTTATCCGGTTGTTGCAAACTGACAACATCACATTTCGTTGAAACGTTCGTAGGTTGCGTGCAGATTTACCTAATGTATAGATCACGGGAAACCGTTTTTCCATAGGACTGTTATAGACCAAGCTTAAGCATTAGACGAATTTTTTGCTAATCCCTCGGTACAAACTTTCCTTACGCTTAGACTAGGCTTACATTTTGCCTTAGGAATATATTTATACAACTGTTACGGCCCTGATGTATACCTTGGCCGAGATTTGGAGTAATCAACGTATGGAATTTAAGTGCCCGTCAAATTGCCCCTCCCAACTTTAGATAATACAAACAATTCCAAAAATTTAAGCTCACATTAGGCTATTTCCGAAAATATTAGGAGTATGGTTGACTACCTTCGACATAATTTTCCCAATGATTGTTACCATCTCTGTTTCTGAAATAATACTATCAATCGTGTGGCTTTGCCGAAAAGTCATCTAACTGAACAACTAATTGAGGTCTAGAGCCGATCACTAATTCATTGGTGCACCTGGTTCTCGACAAACTCAACCATTGCAGCTTTGACCACAACAAAATTTTTGATTTCGACGAAAATATCGCTACAACACCGCTATTATTCACGTTCGCTCCGTCTAATGAAAAACGCACTAAATTCGGGGTATCCACAGCAAAAGCGTACAATCCAGCGTTGCTTATCGCTTTTTTATCACTGGAAAGCGACACGTATTGCAGGGTAGACAGCGCACAGCTGAGCAAAGCTGAATCATTCAATTTTTTCATTGCGAAATTTAAACGTTTCAGATTCGACATGTGACTCAACGACTGCTGTATGTCGCGAGGCGAGATGCCAACTACTTGATAGCCCAGTTCGAGGGATTCCAAGCCTAAAATATTATAAGTTAATCAAAATAGAAGCTAACAATAAACACTACCAAAAACACAACAAAATTGTATTTTTTATGATATTCAAATTAATGTTTTACTATCTTCCCTGCATGAAATGTTTGGATGCGCAACTGCTACTGGTGCGTCAAAAAATATAATTTTTGATTACAAATTCATACGCTATGCCATGCGTCAATACACGTGTGTTGTAGTATGATGCCGGACAGTGATAAACGGCACCGCACGTGATCAAAAGTATAGCCCCACGCTTAGCGTGATGCATAGCTTGCGCAACCCCTGCAATATGCTGGTTTTTCAATAAAATCACAGGTCTTAGGCCTTCGCTTTCTGTTTCAGGTTTGCACTTAAACTTAATGTTACAGTAATGGACAGAATTAAGTGCGCCGGCAGTCATCGCGATTGATCTGCAGTCGCTGCTGTCCAATCAACGTTGAATTTTCTTTGCTGCCGACCAGTCTGGCGTTTAGAAACTCGACTGCAGTAGCGGCTCGAACAGTGGTTGTAACCGCGTTTACAAACGATTGAAAAAGTTTAATGCTGGCAAACGCGATTACGATTATGGTCGCAATAAGCGCGAGCTGTTCAAATTGCGTTTGCGAACGATTGCTTCCAAAAAACGGCGAGATCACGATCAGAGTTACGGTTGTGGCCGCGAGCGGCGCGAATGCATTTTAATTCTGTACGTGACTGTAGGTTAACGTTTCGAGTTTTCATGTTATTCGCGTTTATTAGTTTGGTGTGTGGTAAGGAGCAAAGTAACTCATGTTTGGATCTGTTCATTCAATCGCCCAAACCATATAATCAGTAAATAACTGTACAAAACTGACAACGTACACAAAGCACAGATTACCAAGACAAACTACATAGAGATAATTTTCAATGTCTTTCAAGTTTTTTTGATAAAGCAATAAAATAATGATCCTTAGCTTACGGATTGTTTTATAATTTCACCACAAAATATTCATAAAGCAACCGCTTACCGGACAAATGTGTAGCCATGTAGCGAAGTAGTTCAGGTGTAACTCTTAAAGCCTGTCCATATTTATGCAACACCAAAGACGATAAGTTTAATTGCGTATGATACAAAGGGCTCCAGTCAATTTGTGGTGCGACCGATAAAACGTAGATTGCTAAATTCTTCAACCCTGACGCAGCAGTGAACGCCTATAACAATAAACAAACAAACAAACAAACAAACAAACAA
>JASANG010002061.1:52500-298245 GCA_030248215.1 Enoplolaimus lenunculus
ATAAATGCTCTCCCTAAGCCAGATTACGCCATATGGACAGATGGCTCTGCTGGCGGCAGCAACACCTCCGGGGGTAGCGGCGCGGTCATATTCAGTGGAGATATAGTCGTCGCTGAGCTTAAATACGCGGCGGGCCGCCTTTCGTCGAGTTTTAGAGCAGAGGCGGTAGCGCTCCTAAAAGCAGCGCAATGGGCGCTTGCAAAAGTGGAACCAAACCGAACCATCATCTTCTTCACAGACTCTCAGTCACTAGCGAGACGCCTTCAAGGTGGGCCCAGCATAGCTTCGAACGACCTGGAAATCTCTCTCTGGACAACATTAGCTAGATTGTCGGATATAGCTCAAGCTATCATAGTGCAGTGGATCCCCAGCCACTCTGGGCTGGTTGGAAACGACAATGCGGATAGACTCGCCAACGAAGCAACCCAATTACAACAACAACATGTCCCAATCAATACCCAATGTATCAAAGCAGCAATCAGCAGAGCGGTCTCATCAGCCTGGAGGGCCTCGCTTCGACATGCCACCCAGCCTGACCGCCCTCGACCGCCGCCCCACAGGGACAAAGAAGTGGGTCTCAGCCGCAACGAACGACGTATACTATCACAACTCCGTGCCGGTGCCCATTGCACCATCCTGCGATCATTTGCATATCGCATCGGTAGCGCGGAAGATGCTAATTGTCGTTTCTGTGGCGAGGAGGACACTCTTGAACACGTGCTGACAATGTGTCCCCGTGGCGATGCTGCTCGTCAACAATACCTCGACGGAGCGGCAACGATCGACAAGCTTTGGACGTCACCTCAAGCAGTGATACAATATCTCCGCGCATGTGACAGGATCGCTCCTGTCAACGATCAGCCTTGATCGCGGGGCCAAACAACAACAACAACAACAACAACAAGAACAACACCAACAACAACACCATTACCACCACCACCAACAACAACAACAACAACAACGATAACAAAAACAACAACAACAACACCAACAACAACAACAACATACCGCTTTCATCTGGCAGCCGTTTTGACGCTGAATCTGACACGAATACACCATTGAAAACTAAACGAGTCAGTTTAAAATAATTTCGTTTAAGATAACGATGAATTGCAGTAATTGGATGTTTTGCGTTTTCAACACGTTTCTCGTAATCTTTGCGTCGAACATCAATGATGCGTTCATCAGACAATGTCACTAGACCGCTTAAACTCAATTCACGAATATTGCCACAATGCTTGCGGATGAATGACAAAAACGCTAAAATAAACACAAGAACAATAATATTGTTGGATTTCTTTTCAATCTATATACCAAAAAGTATGTGCAAATTGTGACATAAAGTACAAAAAGTTATTGCGCAAAATGATATTGTAGTTAGTAATGGTATAGATTAATCAAACAACGTAGTTTTCAAAATATATTCTTAGTATGAAGCCCTACTCACACGTGTTGGTTTGTGCACCAAGATATCGCAGCTGCAATTTGTACGAGTAATTTGCAGTTGCAATATTTGCAAAGAAACACCATTTTCGTTCTGAATATGAGGTGAAACTATAGGAATAATTTGTAGAAGGCTGCATTCAATATCAAACAGTATAACCTCAATTCAGCCAATGACCATAAATTAATTCGAGTTGCAAGGTTATGCAATATGCATACATATTAACTCATTACGCGTGGTCATCATGAATAAATTGCAGCTGCAAGTTCGGCGAATGAGTTTTAAAAGAAAACTTGCAGCTGCAAGTTTCAGCTACAAGAAACATTCACGCATGAAAGGAATGCCTTACTCGAAATTTCTTCACTTGAAAATAATTTCAAATCACAATTTCTATTTAGCGATCAATATAGATGTACAACTAATTGCATTCACTAGCAGTGGACTGTGAAATATCAAAACAAGTTTGATTTTCGAATTAATTTACAATTCTTGCGTAAATTCACTGAGTACTTTGCTGCTGCGTAAACTTTAAAGCTGTTTTGTAACCACACTTTCATGCACGTATGAATAGGGTTAACTTTTTGTTCGTTAGACAGTGCCACTAAACCGTAAGAATCAATTTACAAATATTACGATAAATATTTCGCAACAGATATATAACAAAGAAAAGCATGATCCTTCCTAAACCCTCCTCTTTAAATATGTCTTTACTAACCTTCAAATCGGATCTGAGAAATTGTCAGCTTGTTTCGTCTCGGCTTTACAAAACTATCCGTCGCTGCAACTGATAGCCTGTTCAGGAGATAAAGATCAACAACATCTCTCAACTTTCGATTTACTAGTCGCAGCCGTAATAAATCTGGGAGCCAACCGATGAGATCTGAAACTGTTATCAATGTATATTCACGATTCCAGCAGAAACAGAGATTCTTTCTTTCATCGTAACAAGCGTTGCAAAGATATGACATCATCGAATTATAGCACGCTTTCATTAGTTAGTTGAAAAAGTTCTAAAAAGCATACATCGAATACTTTGAAGTGTCAGGAATTTGCAGCTTAAACACAAGCAGCGAAAATATGCTGCCTTGCAGTAAACTTTGTGATACTGTTGATGTGTAAGCTGATACCTAATAATTTGCCACAAAACTTTAATTATTCCTTTTCCTGCGTGTTTAAATGCCGGAACAGCAATTGATTTTCTATAGAGTTCCGGACGGAGCAGCAATTCCGGAGAAGCGTTGATTGATATATCTAATAAATCAACCACTTGAAAATTCATTGATGCTATGTCAATCAATACTTAATTTTATGTACCTAACTGGTCTATTATAAGAAAATTAAATCACCACTTAGATCACTGAACCAGGGATGAAGACGGCAATATTTTGGCCTTGGGCCCTAATGTTGAGCCCGAGGTCCAATACTGGGCCTACAGTATTAGTTCAGTGCGCCTAAGTGAACAGGACCAGTGCTTTGACCCGAATTTTGGCAATTTTGGCCCATACGCCGACTAAGAATAGCGTGAACGGGCTTAGTGACTCGCTAGTTCACACTAGTCAGCTAAATCCTAGGAAGTGCAAAAACAACCATGCATAAATGGTTAATTTTAGCTTTATCTTCTTTTCAGTACCAAAATAGCGTTCACCAAACCTCAGCCTAAACGCTAACGAGGCCGGACCGGCCCTAAAATCGGTCAAACTCCAACCTGTCAATTTACACTCACAGCAAGGCAGCCGAAACGCCGATAAAATCAAATTCAGGAATCGAAAGACAGCTACAACCCCTCTAGTTCTGACTGAAGTCAAACGTCCAACTAACCAAAAATGAGGAATTGAGTGTCGATACCGATTTCAATCAGACCATAATTAACTCGTCTTCGTTTCACTGTACACGCTAGCATTTTTTATTCGATTGGCGCGAAATGGAAACAATAAATCATAAGTAAATACTGAAACAAATGAACAGTTGCAATAAGAGTGTAAACTTGACGGAGCTGGAAGTGCAGCAAAATTTGATAAAAATAATATGCCATTTTTCACAATCTACAATGTTACAGAAATTTTTTAAACGTCGTTTTTTTAAAATGCACATTTAAATCTTAACATAAACCCTGCAAGATTGTTTTATAAATATGAGATAAAATATGATTAAACTTTCGGAACCTAACGCAGAAACTTTACAAAGCCGAAAGTAGAATTTTTGCAGGATTCGAAATTCATGGGCGTACCCCGTTAGTACACATATATAGGCGGTGTTTAAAACACTCACGGTAAAAACAAAGTGCAGTCGCGTTTTCCAAGACGATGCTAAATTGGGATTAATCATTTCACGCAATTTTTAGAAATATAGTAATGACAAGAACATTCTTGACAACAAAATCACTTGTGAAGAATAGGGCGTAGATAGTAAAAACAATGGAGCGGATAAATTTTAAAACAATGTTATATTTTTCAGACAACACAACCGGTGTGCAGATTCAATGGCTTTCTAAAATTTAAAATAAGAATAGCGAATGCACCAAAATTTTTAACGTTTCTGAATCTCGTAAATTTTGCCGTCATTTCGGCAACAAAACATGATTCCAAGCAGCAATCATGCATTTACGGGGACTTTGAAAAATTGTCATCTTATTGTGTACACTCAAAACATAGTAGACACCTGCTCATTAATCATAAATCAGCCAAACTATTTATTTTAAAAATTTCATAAAACAAACAAGAACGTAACAGAGCAAGGAAAATAATATGAAACGTGCTACATAATTTCCATGATTTCTCGGTCCACCAGTACAAATATTATTTCAAACATCGTAATCCTATAAATTACGTCCAGGTCAATATACCTTCTTAAATATAAATTGTACAGCTTCATTTTAAAAAATTGCAAATGTAACACATTAAACATCAGCTACAACAGGAGGTTCATAGCCTTCGCTTCTTTCAATTTTTTGTCCAGTTTCATCTGTCACTGTACCGGTTTCACCATGCATTTCCATCAAACTTCTTTCTAAAACATCCAAGCAAGTAAAAATATTAATTCATGTTACTCGAGATGAGAAAGAAAATAACGTACACATTATAAGTCCAACGGAATAGTTGCTAACAACATTGTCACAAAACCGGGTCTTATCTGCATTGCAAGCAAATTTTTGTGAAAAAAGCAACTATGCGCATAAACCTGTTTGGCATATTTTTCATACATTATTTAAGTTAACTTGCATTGTTTGTGTAATAAAAACTAGTAGTTACAATAACTTACTGTCTAATTTAGGCTTCTTCAGCACTTTGACTTTACGAATATAGACATCCTGCAGCGGATAAATTCCTTGGCATGCTTTTTCAATATCCTTTGCTATCGAGTTGGGTATAAGTTTATTAACAACCTCTCGCAAATCTGAGCCTTCTACTTCGCGTTTCATAATGTCGGTCATCTTAGCGCGGATTGCACGAACCTAAAACCATGATTATAGACACTTTGAGCAGACCACTTCAATAATCAATTAAGAATCACAACGAAAGCGCAAAGATTTGTAAGCATAAAATTATTCGGAGTGGTAATAATAGGTAGCAGCTTAAAATTTCCAATTCTTTTTTTACAACGAATTTGTAATCTCTCTTGCATTACAGCGTTATTTTAGTCGCCTACTAAGTTTTTCATCTTTTCGATTACGATCATAATGTAGCAGCCCTAACAGTTTTTTACGGACATCCGTATCGACAAATTTTCAAAGTAAAAATCTAGTCACACATGCAAGTTTTAGCAGCGAGAACTCGCAGATGCAAGTGTTTGCAATGAAATATCCTTTTCATTCTGAATATTTACTTGAAACTATATGAATAACTATTTGCAAACGAGTTCAAACAAATCAAGCATTACGTATTGAGACGCACTTAACAACCTGATTTCCGACTGGCCAGAATGTGCAATAAATTAAAGCGACTTGCAACGGAGTTCACGGGTGCAAATAAAAATTAATATCATGAACTGCGGCGAATCATCAAAGTTTTGTCACAGACTTCGAACTTACGACATGCCAATTACACGCGTACGTTTGAATTGGACTGAAGAATCGGTGTGGTACTGGTTGGTACATCTTTATAAAATACATTAGCACTTCGACGAAAACTAATTACAGGGAACTGTCACATACATATACATTAAATTTAACCGAAAAACCATATTGTTACGCATGTACCTGTGCATGCTGAGCATAACAAGCTTTCTTGTGCTGATTAGGGTGACGTGTTGTGAATCCAATGCAAAACAGCCTCAATGCGTATCCGTCTTTTGTTTTTACGTCAACGTTGGCTTCAATAAGCGTCTGAAATAAATCACCTTAAGGAAGTCGTCTGTTGCAAGGTAGGGTGAGCTCTTCCTGGTGGGAGCGGGTGGAACCCTTAAACAGCCAAGCAAAAAACGTTTGACTACCATAGTCCGCTCGGCTCACGAGGTATTCTTTACTGTTGTAGCTGCTGTTGTTACTTTTGATTGCTCAAATGGTTTTAACATGTTTATCACACACAGCCATTCCAAAAAACTGTGATTTTATATTAAAATTAATAAAATAAGCGTGTGGTGTCTCGCTCGCTTCTCTAGAAAAATTCAAATTAGCCACTTTGCTTCGCAACACTTCAACAATAAGCATTGACTAAATTAGTTTACTACGACACTGTCATCTTTGAGCAATAAACACCCTAACCTGCCACTTCTTAACCATCGAACAAAGCATGTCGCGGGTAAAATTCATCCCGTGAAAGTTTGTCAAACAATTGCGGCTATCAACGTCTACGTGTTCAACGATTAGCCTAAATTTTCGGGAATAGCTTTCATCGTTATTCAAGTCTCCAAGCGATACTTCAAATACACGACCCTTCAAACCTTCAGATGCGATTCCTGAAACAAAGCAAAACCCAAAAATCTCTAATGACAATCAAAATGAAGGCATAGGGATGGCCATTTATATAAAACGTGTTTAACGTTGAATGAAACACGTATATAAATCACAGACGTTAGTGGACATATTTGGCAGTCGCTGCGCGACGCCAACAAAACAACTCACTTGTTCCTTGTGTTCGATTTACGAGTGTTTTGCCTATATTTCGTTCCGTAAACAAAGACGGGGCTTTAACATCATACCATTCTTTTCTCGTAAACGGATCCACTCTGAAATATTGAGACAAAAAGCAGAATTTATTGTGTTGTAATAAAGTTACGTGAACGTAAGTCAAGGATGTGCCGATTAATCGATATCAGTACGTAACATGGTCACTTCGTGAGTATCGGCATCGGCACAGCAAAAAATAACCGATTCTTTGCCGATACTTTTTCCACCTACCAGTGAGTTGAAACGCTGTCAATTTAACTAATTACGTAATTGAAGTAGGCCGTTCTCATTAAATTACAACCTCTTTGGTTGTTAAGGTTTAAGTCTTCGCGATTATAATGATGTAATGTAGTAGTCCCAACGTTATTTAAGCAACATGTATTAAATCGCAACCGACAAAATTTGAAAATAAGAATAGGCATCGGTATTCGACAAAACTGTGGTATCGCCACATCTCTAATGTTAGGCAGCGTAGTCATGCATGTAAGAATTTGATATGTATAGACGTTATAAGCATGTGAGACATGTTTGCCCATGTGGATGTGCATACATTTACAATAGAAGCAATGTACAGTGCTAGCCGGCAGAATACGTTCCATATACAGATAAGAGAAGCAAACGAATGGGCTGGGAAAAATGGACTGTTACACCGGTTCGCACCAAGATTGCCAGGCGTTACGGGCAGCTGGATAACCGAACAGTTTGCAGTCAAGGATGTGCGGTCTCGGTTTTTTTGTCTCGGCAGGTTTCAAACCGAGACCAAATGAGAAAGAATTGTTCCCGTTTTTTCTGCTATGTTCACTATAAACAAATGTCAGTTCTATTTGTTGAGTTTTGTCATTTTTGATTATAAATTTTTTGCCGTTTTTAGTAATATTCTTATATATATTGTGTGTCAAAACACAGATAGTTGTATTAATAATACATGTATTTTCAGTTTTAAAACATCTAACGAATTGCCAAAAAATTTAAAGGTTCCAATTAACGCTACAATATAATTTTCATAAGCGCTAAAGAAGCGTTTACAATTAATGGAGCTTAAATATACTGGCGATTGACGATCATTTTCGTTGGAAAAAAGTTGAAAGCGTAGTTTTGACATTGAAAGTGCTCTATATTTTATCGTCGTCTTTGGCACGGTGTCGCGTTATATTATTGTATCTGTATTTGTCAGTGTATTTTAGGTAAAATAAAATTTTGCGGTAATTTTTGTAGGCTGAGACCAAACAGTCTCGGTCTCGGTCTCGGATCTCGGCGTCGGCTCTCGGTCTCGGTCACGGGTCTCGGTTTTTGACCGAGACCACACATCCCTGTTTGGCGCAATGGCAGTGCCTGCAGATCAACAAAGATATCACGTTAACTATAAATAAAACGAGCGGTTCAAAACATTCCGACGTCAAGCCAAACCTACATTTTCTTTTTTCCGCCTTTCTTGCCACCTTTTGTCAAACGCTTATTTTTTCCAACAGCCATAATTTTACACCAACTTAAAAACTAACTGTCTGAAGAACTGCTATATTATAAACCAATAACAGGAAAGACAAGTTGGCAGTTTTGGCAGAAAATCAACCGACTTGCTCGAAGTTAGGATTGCTTTTGCAGTCTAAATGTGACAATAATGCATATACGCTGCACATCTAACCGGCATTATCCAATTATACATTCAGCGCAGAGTTTTAAAGGATTTTGAGCTTATTTAATTGCGTTAATACTTTTTGAAATAATTAAACTGCCCTTACTAGTGTTCAATAGGGTTAAACAGAACTATACAAAGGCATAACTAGCTATGTCACAACACCATTGAATGCCACACGTAAAATACTACTCCAAAAGTATAAACTAGAAAACAAAAATTTACAGGTATCCTAACCAAAAAGTCAAATAATGGCACGTTCTAAGCTTAGCCAACATAATTTAAGTTTTATACAGTACTACTAGGGTTTTTGCAGCAGTGCATAACCAGATGCAGCTAACAAGAAATATCACCACAAACAATATTTGTATTTCAAAAGATCAAGAAGGTATCCTATAGTGCTTCACTTTTTTGTAAACATTTTATAAACAAAATTAAAGCACTGGTTAAATACTAAACATATGCAGTATTTCAGTGGCAATTCCAGAGGTGATTGGGGACGCATCTACAACGGGGCCTTGAGGAGCTGAAAATGTGGTCATGCAAATAGTTCATCCGATACCTAAAGTGTGTTGTCTAGTCAAACAGGTGAAAACTATGACCATATGATTACCCAAAATTCGAAAATATTGCGCCTTTGGGGAACTGTGACCAGAATTGCAATATTCAAATATTTGCTAGAACAACTTTCTAACACTTCAAACTAAAGGCCGGTGAATAACTGCA
Source organism: Enoplolaimus lenunculus (assembly GCA_030248215.1). Taxonomy (NCBI): domain Eukaryota; kingdom Metazoa; phylum Nematoda; class Enoplea; order Enoplida; family Thoracostomopsidae; genus Enoplolaimus; species Enoplolaimus lenunculus. Next base: position 61,408 of record JASANG010002061.1, read on the forward strand.
TAATTAAGTTACTATTTTGCTGTGTTTTACATAAATACATCGAGTGTGTTCTAGAAAATTAAACAGCATTTGACTGTATCGTAACATTTTTCTCATAATTCTGTGTTTCCGTAGCAAGATTTACTCTATTACTTCTTTAAACTAGATAGCTAGTGTGTTGCAATCAGTGCTACAAAGATTGGATACAAGTGAATGTGCAAATATGTATTGCTGCTTTAGACTAGTACTGTAATGGATGGGAGCTTATAGACTGCTATGTAATGAAGTCACGCACGTTGCAGATCAACAGGTAAATAAGTTTTCCGTGTTAGGCATGAATTTAGCGATACACTACAGATACCCAGTACCGGTTTTAGTGTTCCCCAAACAGATAAGTTAAGGGGGGTGATTAGCGGCGGCACCAGAACTGAAAGTTTTTCATGTGATCGCCCGTGTCGCTCGCGAGGTTTCAACAGCTGGTACCCCTAAAATTTAACGTTTGGCATGAGGTTTACAACAGAGCTACGCCTTTATTCCTGCTTTCTTCCGTAGACAAAAGAAAGAATTCGCCTTTTTATTTTGATTTACGACATTATAGACCGCATTCGAAAGCACAACAGTCTCTGCTGTCTAAGTTTCGGCACAAATGGCGAACGCTGAGGTTCGATGATGTGCGAGAATCGACCGTTGTGTATTTACAGAACCCTACAAAAGTTTGGCAATTTGGCTGCTTTCTGATTGTGCTAGATATTCTTGTTAATGTTATAGTTATTAATTTTCGCAAATGTAAGTAAATGAAACATGTTGTTCGGTCACTGAGTAGCTTTCTATGCCAATGCAATAAACTTGTTTCATAGATGAACACGTTACGTGTTTGAGCCATGTTTATTTATCTTGAGTCTTTTGAATAGTTATTGCTAGTAGAAATAGTATCGTATGCGCATCTTACTTGTATATGCAGCAATGTTCCGTTTCTTAAAATTTCTTTTCTTCGTGCATTTAGTAAGTGCATTGGTTTTTTATTTTTAGATACAGAAATTGATTGGGTTGCTTATATGCAACACGTAGAATTGTTTCTGAATGGCACCAAAGATTACTCGAAGCTTCAAGGGCAAACAGGCCCTATCGTGTAAGTTATTACCGATGTTAGACGCATCTTAGGTTGCAATTTGCAGAACGACAGCGATAGGTTAACGTTGTTTATGTATTAAGTAATGATTTTGCGCAGCCAACACTTAACGATTGCAATGCATAGGAATTTAAGAACTATTTTTAGGTTCATGACTATGTTTAAAACTAGGTATCCGCCTATCATGAATTATGTTATGCAATAAGTAAAAGTATTTTTTAGTTCCATCGGAGATATGTTTTTATATTGTTGTTGGTAAAAGTGTAACTTTGTTTGTCTTTTGTGAATTTTCAACTCTCGTTTTGCGTGTTTTACGTATTTGTATATGTGAATTACGGATATAGATCAATTTTTTTGGTTATCTTCATAGTTTTATTTCAGGTATCCGGCTGGTCATTTGTACACGTATACAGCGCTATATTGGATTAGCTCTGCTGGCACGAATATCCGTATTGCTCAGTACTGCTTTGTTGCCTTGTACACCATCAATTTAATATTTGTTTTTAGGATATATCAAAAGTTTCATCTAGTAAGTCAGTTCAAACATTTTGTTTCTCAGACAATGAAGCACGCATGCTTCCACATGCAAAGTATGCTAACTTTGGTATTTGAATATAAAATCGGGAGTTTTTAAAAGGTTGATCTGTGTATATGGTACATGGTCATTATTTTTCGAGGCTCAGTTGATATTATTTTTTGTTCTTTATTTTAATTTAAATGTTATATTATGACAGATGCCACCGTGGGTCCTACTACTTATATGTTTCTCGTCGTACCGTATACATTCAATATTTGTTCTTCGGCTGTTTAATGATCCCATCGCAATGACGCTGTTGCATGCATCAATTGCACTTGTGCTATCAGATTTGTGGTTTTTGGGAATTGTTGCTTACGGGTAACTAATCAATTGCTGTATGGCCAAATCTTTATATTTGAAGTTTGAGGCCATATTGTCGATAACCATTATATTCTTATTTAACTTTTTGTCAGTTGATCTAAATTTAGCATCGCTATCATGAGTTTGGCTAAATCTAGTCAAATTTAGTCGAAACATTCAGTTTTATTCATCATAGTAGTTTTGTCGAACGTTGTTTGTTAAGTTTTTTTGCTAGTACATGAAGGTTTGCTGTGCTGTTTGGTGAAGAATTGTGAAGAATTGTTGTACGTTTGATGCGGTAGAACGCTATATTTTTATGAATTTTGCCAAAATTTCCGCAGTTGTTAAAACGATGCAATGCACTACTGGACCGGTTGCTTTGTTACAAGTGCAAGATGGTTAACATATTATGTAATGTACACAATTCGTATGCGTATCTGTTTGGAATTGTAACATTAATAATTATGCATACAACGTAATACATATGTTTGTTTCAGGCTTGCTCTGTCAATAAAAATGAACATTTTATTGTATTTGCCTGCTGTTGGGGCAACTTACGTTATCAGGCATGGTCCGTTAAAGGCTGCGGCGTATCTGTTTGTGCCATTGCTCATGCATGTATGTTTTTTCTATAAAAATACATATGAGAGCTCTAAGTCGAGGTCAAAATTACTGTTAAATCAAAAGTTTGCTTATGTATCAGCTATAAAAACGTCGCCATTGTTTTCGTCATCTTGTTTATATTTTTGTACCACTTCCCCAATTTACGCGGTGTTGTAAAATATATTTATATTTATAATTTTATTTCTGTTATTCACCAACTGCCGAAAATTTTTGTTGATCATATAAAATCACACAAGTATTCTTTGGGTGGATGAATTGATTTTTAGGCAATTCTTCCATTGCCATTTTTGTTATCACATCCATGGCAATATTTATCTGCGGCGTTTGAGTTTAATCGTCAATTTCTGTTTAAATGGACTGTTAACTGGCGTTTTCTTGGCTCGGAAGAATTGTTCGGTGACCGAAGATTTCACACGGCCTTACTGACTGCACACGTTGTTGTTGTGACCGTATTTGGATTTGCGTTTTGGTTCCGGTAAGCTGATTTTATGTTTTAATTTCTCATGCTTTAAATATTTCGTTTTCGATAATATTTTGCTACAAAATTTTGTTTAAACGTTCGACCTCGGTTTAACCTTGATACTTGTGTTTGATCTGGTGTTTTCTTTTAGGTGCTGATTAGTTGTTTTACAGATGAACTGCAGTTATGATGTGGACAAATTTTGGCTGTTGCTTCAGGTCGCGTGGTGGTTTATACCAGCTGTTGTTTGTGCTTCAGGTCGCGTGGTGGTTTATACCAGCTGTTGTTTGATGAATTGAAAGTGAGCTACCGAAAGTTTCTGGTGGACGCACGAGCATCACTGCCTCAAGTTGGTACGTGTTTTGAAAGATTAGAAGTCCTGTATATTTTCTTACGACACGCAGTCACCTACACAATAGAGTTCAATCGCTATCGCGTTGTAAACCGGTGCTGTGATTGCGTTGCTGACTGCTCGCGACTAAAGAAAACTCAAATACGACAAAAATAAGAGGAATTTTAGGGTCTCATTTTTATTGAAAACTAATTAAGTTAATTGTGACACGATAAAATTAACTGAGCGGACATTGGTAATGCAGCCGGTGTTGTAATTGTGCGGTTGTTTAAGTAATTGATGTTAAATGCTCAAACTTAACTAATAAAGCTGTTGCAAGCGCAGCTTTAGAAATAATGTTTGTTAATTTAAAAAATATAAACTTTAGAATATTTTTAAATAATATGTTATTTTGCAAACTGAAGATTTGATAGGATCACAGATGTATGTTCTATTTTAAGAAATCGTGTTTGCGTTTGCAACAAGTAATTTTATCGGAATGATGTTTTGTCGGACGCTACACTATCAGTTTTACGTTTGGTATTATTATTCGATACCAGTGCTGTTATGGTGTACTGTGTACAATACAAAATATAGGTACGTTGTTATGTTAAGTTGTAGATTTTAAATTTAACCGGTTTAAAAGAGACAGTTAGTATCAAATGAGGATAGGAAAAACAAAATATAACCAGAACAGCTTGAATTACTACTTTGTTTACGTCATTATGTAACGTTCTCTAATAAGAAATTTCAGAATGCGAGCACACTTGTGTGTTGTTTGACTAGCACTGAAATGCGATCCAAGGTATTGAAGGCTTCTATATCGGTTGTTTCGGAAGATCCGCTATTGTTTGATGAATTGTTGAGCATTTAAAACAGGATGCTAGAATACTGAACTGTGTGGTATTAGGCTGAAATAAAACATGTAAATTTTGTCAAAACATTGCAGACTACCAAGCACACATTAAAATTAACTAATAATGTCAGTGGTTCATCGTTAGTTGTACATATCTTTGTGTGCATGGGAACAGCAACTACTTGACGTTCAAGTCAACATTTTTCATATTTCAGAATTCTACTTTGGGGCGCAGTAGAATTGTGTTGGAATACGTATCCGTCCACTGATTTTAGCAGCGTTTTACTTCACATTGTCCATATGGCAATATTTCTTGGCTTGTGCGCTAGATTTAGACATCTGAAAATGCCTGACCGCCAAACGATAGCAGCTGCAAAAATGGCTTAGCAGTTTTAGTGGACACCGAAACATTGTCATCAGTCATCGTATGTCATACGAAATGGAAGAAAACATTACAGGGTTTGGTGTCTCCTGAACGCTGCGTATATGTGTGTCACTATTTAGACTTTTAAATCTCTAATGAATTATGTACGCTCACGATTTTGTAACCCATATAGTATGGTGCAACCGAAGTTCTGCCTCTGAATCCAGCTGAACATTAGCCATCGGCTCCGGTAGAATTTTTGCTCAAGGGTCTGACAGTTCCTTTTATGATTTTTCAGTTCTGCAAAATTGTACCGTCCAGTGAGTTTGGTTTCACTTTTGGTACAATTTCAGGAGATAAATTGTCGGTATAGGCCTAAAACCGATCAGTATAAACCTAAAACCGAAATATTTGACCACACTTAGATATTTCTTATAACAACTGACAAATGTATATTGTTTAAGTACCTAATTTCGTTCCAACTTCGGCAAGTTTCGTTGACAGCTCCGGCTCCGGTGTTTTTCACCTCCGGTTGTGCCCTGCCATAGAAGTATATTGGTCCATTGAAATGTATTGATTGTAGAAACGATAATTGAACGATATAATATTTTTCTTCTTGAAATGGTAAGATGATAATGTTTTAGTTTCTGTAAATATTAGCTGTCTGAATTATCAAACTAATTTTGCCCAAGGACTTTCACACAGAAACGGCCTCCGCTTGGTACAAACGAAATATTTTTTAATTTGTATGCATAAAATTTGTCGCTTCCGGCGTCTGTAATATCACAAGATGCCAGCAACATTTCGCGCAGAAATATTTCGTTTGGATTTTGCACCCATGTATAGATCAAGGGATGGCCGTTTTTCCCAGGGAACGTCTACAGTAATCTTCAGGCAGTTACTTAGCAAAAATATAATATGTAATACGGCAACTGTAGTCGTCCCGTGTATAGAACAGAGCTGGAACGTTTTCAGGCGGGACTCTAATAGAGTAAGCTTAAGCTTTGCTTTAGACTAATTCTTTGCTTAGGCTTTGGTATAGGCTCATGCGTAGGCTTAGGAATATGGTTATACTGCAGTTCCGGCCTTGTTCTGTACATTGGCCGTGTAGTCGGCGGTATACTTTCGTATTTTAAGAACTGGAGGTTTCAAAAGCAGATATACTTTCTATAACATCTATTGCTTTTGACCGGTACATTGTCTATAGCAATTTTAGCAAAGTATTTTTAAGCCCTGTTATTGAAAGCGGAGAAATAAGACAGCGTGTTTTGTTATCGTTATGTTTGCAATAATTTTAGCCTTTGTGTTTTCAAATAAACTTGGGTCATAATTTCATATTTTATTTTTTACACTGGTATAGGTAGATGTGTCGGCAATTTACGTAACGTAAATGAAAAACTGACATTTCTAAAATCATCGGTAATTGTATCAAGAGCAAAACATGAACCAAGCCTACGAATAGCGCTGTACAGCTGCATCATTGACTAAACCGGAACTGGATGTCCATAAATGACGCCACAGCCGGAGATTAATATAGTTGAAGAGATATTAAAAGGTCGCTAATGGAATGGCAGAGCTTTCAAAAAATTGCGAGAAATGTATATAACGAAACTTGGCCCATAAAGATCACGGTCCAGGCTCATGTTACTTTAAGAGGCGTCCAGGTTTCAGGTGGGTCTTTAAAAGAGTAGGTTTATGGGACTGCAATTGAGGAACTTAAGCTTTAGATTAATTTTTTGCTTAGGCTTAGGTATAAGCTCGTTCTACACGCTTAGGCTTAAGAATATGCTTATACTACTGTAACGGCCCTGTGCTTTACACGAGTCTGAAAATCTGACATTTTATCAGATGCGGAGGACGATTTTGTTTGAGGTTGCATTGTATATACTTTTTTCCAGTAAGTGCAGTTTTATTGTTTTATTTAAAGAGGGCCGATGTATATATAGAACAGGGTCAAAACAGTAATATAAGCATATGCCTAAGCCTAAGCAAAAAAGTTAGCCTAAAGCTTAAACTGACTGTATTAATACAGCCCCGCAGGAAAACGATCCGGCCCTGTTCTATACATGGGCCTATTAAAGAGGTATAGCAAAAACACGTAACCACGAACAAAGGCATGAAGTAATTATTCAAATACACAAACGAATTTAAAAGTTGTTATATTGTTTGCTTCAAACGAAACTTTACCATATATCGGTCACAGTTTCAAACTGCACACGAGCACCTACGTTAAACCTTAACCAAACTACAAAGTTTAAAATTGACCACATTTTCAGTTAAAATCTTACTACGACAGTGACATTTTTCAGTTTTAGAATCCGTAGGTTGCTTGTGTTACAACCTATCGCTAATTGGTGCTTATAGCCATTTTATATATTCAAATTTAATATTCCATGAAATAAAAACCAAAATTATTAAGAAATTCGAAATGTTTATAGTATTCAAGTAAAAGAATGCGTGTGAATATTGTTCACTACTTGTTTCTTGAATATGATCTATGCGCCACTACAAATCACATACAACGCATAAATGATGCCTGGAATCACTGCGAGGAGTGTTAGAAGGAGGCAAATGCAAACTTGAGCATCCATGATTGCGCAGCCTTTGTACATACTCACGCCGACTGGCTGAAAATAAAAATATAAAGATACAAAAGGTAAAGCCGAGATGGGGCCCAGAAGTGGTCGCCGCTCCGCCAGTAGTAATTAATATTTGTCTTTTGGAGATGCCGCCTTACTAAATTGCTTGTGAACGATTTGCAAATATCGTATCAAGACGTGGTGGTATGTTTTAATAACTTTGACCCGTGTAAAGAGATCAGGGGCAGAACGTTTTCTGTGAGTGTGAAATAAAGTAAGCGCAAGGTTTGGACTAATTTATTTTCCCTTAGGCTGCGGTATATGATCATTATTACGCTTAGGCTTAGGAATATGCTTACACTACTGTTCCGCCCCAGTTCTATACATTGGCCATAACTTTTTATGGTGGGTCCGCGCCCATCTTGAGAAAAACAATGTTCACATTAGATGCGATCAGAGAAAGGGAACAGCAGTGGGAAGCGTGGCTTTCCCAGTGAATAATGATATTTGTCCAGGAAACAAATTGAAATGCTATTTCAGTACCGGCCAATATCCTTATCGCTTGGTCGGGTACCCACCAATCAGGGTGTAACCAGATATCCGTGTCGGCAAAAACCGGTGTCTGTTTCCGATTGCGTTATAGAAATAACGGAAATTCTGTCATTTTTACTTCCAAAATTAGTTCTAAATCACGTTTATATCTTCCAATATTTCATTACAGATATGCTGCAATTCTTCGAAATGAAATAAAAATTACAAAATTCTTCAAAATCTTAAAAATTTCAGTGCATCCGCTATTTTTCATCATAATTTTAGAAATCCCGATAAACATTTGCATGTCGCTGTTGCGTTGGCAGAAAAATAAAACATCTTTGAAGTTTTTTTACCTCAATACTCGTTTTTATCATTTTGATCACTATCCGTGTCCGTTATTTTTACAATCCGTTTATACACCTTTGCCACTAACCCTAATCTCCCAATATACGAGCCCGTGGCCATATTGGCTCAGCTACTTAGAAAGGTTACAAACTCGCTTGTAGGTCAACGGAAACCTTTGTATATACCCCTACTACAATTTTTTTAGCCTCCTAGCAAAGTGATTTGGTCATGGGCCTGTCAACACGCCCATGGCATTTTCACATCGAAAACGCACCGGTAATAAAAGCGCACAAATAATGTTTAAGCATGTTGCTCCACCTTCGGCCATTGTTCAATTTGAATACAGTACAGTAAGAACAATAAAGTATATATACGTAAACAAATAAAATATATAAGTTTATAAGCTATAAAACAGATCCGCCGCAGGATGTCACCAGAGGTCAAAAAAAAACCGGAGCCGGAGGTCAACAAATGTTGCCGGAACCGGAGTTGAAATGTGAAAACTAATAAAATCTACAAATTGTTGCCAAAACTTGGGGTTTTAACATTCGTTTTTTGGGAAATCTCGGCAACTCTCACAACTCACCAGGAGACACATTTTTATAAAAATACACCACAGTTTAATTGTCATGATTACTGAAATCTGCGTCTAAATTTGTACCGGAGCCGGAGCTGTAGGTCGATTTTTTGCCGGAACCGAAGCCAGACCTTCGGTTGTATTTTGACCCGTAGCCAAATAGAATACGCCAGTAGCCAGGGCACCTCTTATGCCATATAAAACAGAATTGGTCTCCGGTTATAAATTATGCAAATTGTCCCACATTGTCAAATTTTTGAGCTCCCTATAAACATGCTGTACAAGAGTTCCGGCTTCCGATCACAATCCCAACTGATATTAGAACCAACATCACACAGCGACTGGAACCGATACTAGAGGTCGAGAATTCAGAAAACGTATGACTGTACTGTTGAACTAAGTATGGCTGATGACCAAAATTTTTCCGTGAAACTATGAATTTCATAGTTGCGCAATATTACAAGCAGATATTCTGAAAAAAACCAAAAAAATACGAAAAAGCATTAGAAATAGATTATTTTGAAAATTTCAATTTTTTTCGGTGATGACCAAAAATTGACCGAGACCGAGACTTTGTTGTCTGGCTCGGTCTCGGTTTTTAACCGAGTCCGCCCATCCCTGGTACTCAGATATTAAGGATGTAGCCAAATTTCGGACCCGGACCCAGAATTTAAGCTAAAACGCGGGTACGGAATGTTTGTGAGCCAAAATCCCGACCCGAAAATTAAACTAAAACGCAGACCCGGAATTGTTCAAAGCCCAAAACTCGGACCACAACTCAAGCAGCATTTAATCTAAACAAGTCGTTCAGTGTTGCCTGCCATGTTCATAACCTACAAAACACGCGGACCCGTAGCCAACGGGGGAGGGCTCAGTCCCCCTGTGCAAAAATTTTGCCCCCCCCCCCTGGAAAATTTTCAACCTTGCTTGTAACTCATTCAAAACCCTTCAACGCCTTTCCTGGAAAATGATTAGCTTCCCGTAACAAGGTGAGCTGGCTACGGGCCTAAAACACGGTATGTCAACCAACCAAGGACTTAAAATAAACAGAATTACGCATGGAACATCTGTTTAAAACGTTATTTGCACATGTACACAGTCAACGCAACAGAAAATAATCTCGAAAACACGAAAAACAACGTTAAATTGAGCGGCCCATGTTACTTTAAGGGGCGTCCAGCTTTCTGGTGGGTCTATAAAAGAGTAAGTTTAGGTTGCACATGTACACAGTCAACGCAACAGAAAATAATCTCGAAAACACGAAAAACAACGTTAAATTGAGCAACCCATGTTACTTTAAGGGGCGTCCAGCTTTCTGGTGGGTCTATAAAAGAGTAAGTTTAGGTTCTAGATTACATTTTTTTTTGCTTAAGCTTAGGCTTAGGAACTCATTTTTGCAACGGTTAGGCTTAGGCTTAGGTTTAGGAATACGCTTAATCTACTGCTACGCCTCTCAAAGTAACGTTGGCCAATTGAGCCATATCCGATTAGAAACAGATTTGATATTGAACAAAGTTGATCAATAAGTTCAAGTTTTATGTTGTTATTGATGCACGGCCACGGTTGAAGATCGGCCGGCCAGGACTTCCGTCTTAGCCGATGTAACATCCTGGTATGGCCCCTCATTCAAACGACCCTCTGGCTTAGTCCCACTGGGTATTTTTTAGTCAGACGTGACCGCTTCAAAACGGTCCCCGTTGTGATGGTTTGGCACGGGTGGCCAGCTAGTTGGCCTTATCCGCTGCTTTTTAGATGGGGCATTCCTGGATGTTACGCAGATTCTGCATTGAGGTTGTAGCTGTGTTGTGTAACTATCATCGGGCCAGGCAAAGATCAGGAGCCAGGGGCGGAACGTGTTTCTGTGAGACTGCAATAGAGTAAGGTTAAGGTTTAGACTAATTTTTTGGCATGGCTTTGGCGTACGCTTAGGCTTAGGAATATGCTCATTCTTTCTTACGCTTAGGCTTACGCTTAGGAATATACTTACTTTCCGCCCCTGTTCTTTACATTGGCGCTATCATCTAACCATGTCGATAGTCAATGCTTACAAAACTCAAGAATAAAAATTAAATAATGTTTGAGTGTTTTCGACACAACACAACTAAATCCAAAAATACACCCTCCCTCGGGCCAAATCATCACAACGGGGGCCATTCTGGGATGGTCACCTTGTCCGACTAAAATGCTCATGACGGCCACCTGGTTGACCGCCTTTTGGTGTGGGCGGCAGTCTTGGAGTTATACTCGACCGGATCCGGACAAATTGTCCACTGCAAAAGGGTCGGGCACCAATTTTCTAAAGCCAAAGCGAGCGAAAAGACAATGACATGCTTTTATTCAATATCCTCGAAAAATTGCACCTTCGAATCTAATGGAGCTTACAAAATTAATTTTGTTTTTAGCGTTGTGCTCTGTTTAGCCTGTCCGGCTCAACCAGGGGTTCCTGAGACGGCGAACGCAGCCTTGGCGGGGAAGCCGCTGTTTCAACATTTACTAATTCGATGAAAGACATAAACGTATCAGAACTCGTGTCGTAATGACGCCAGATTATTCAGCTATTTGGTTATACAAACAGTTGTTTCAGATAAATAGGCCCGTACTAGCTCACTTTGCTACGGGGGCTCAACATCTTTTAGGAGGGGGTTTACAACGGTTTTTTCGATAACTTCAACAAGCAACGTTGGAAATTTTTTAGGGGAGGGGGCAAAATTTTTCCAGGGGGGGTGGGCCGCAGTGGCTCCCGCTAGCTACGGAGCCGCAAATAACCATTGGCTTCGCAACATTTTGATCGCGGCGAAACTAGTGCACTGATATATATTCCCTGGATGCGCTATATGTAGTTTCCTAGCCTTGTCTGCATTTTGGCCAATGAAACCAACAAGTGTGCATAATACAAGAATATGCAACCTTTGGCGCTCCGTATGGTACAAACTGTACCACCGGGCGTTGCGTTTTTGACCGACCCCCCTTATTTAGGGGGTAGATGTTTGAAACGTAGAATTCATATGCTTTTTAAACGTACGAAACAGAGCAAGTTTAAAATATTGAAATCACTGTAAAATTAAAAAAAGAAAACGGGGACCCCAAAAAAAAAGGGGGGGAACAAAAAGCAAAGCGCGGGGGGACACACCCCACAAAACCCCCCCCCCACCCCCAAGGAGACCCCCCCCCCCCCAAAAAACAAAAAAACCCCAAAAAAAACACACACACCCCCCCCCCCCACCCCCCCGGGCGTGAGGCAAAAATTTTTTCAGGAGGGGCATACAAGGGTTTTCGTTAACTTACACGCGAATTTGAAAGTTTTCTAGGAGGGGCCAAAATGTTTTCAGCGGGGGCTGAGCTCCACTAGCCCCACCCTTTGGCTACGAGCCCGTCAAGGCTATGCACAAAAATTTATCATTATCCTACAGTAAAAACGTTAAAATTTAAATTTAACTGTTTATACACGCAACAGTGTGTACTACACAGAGGCAGCGGGAGCAGCCAGCCATCCCCATACCCCAATTTTGGAGGTCCCAAACCTGAAGCGGCCCCCGCCCTAAAAACCGGTTGAAACAAAAACCTCCAAAGTTTTAAAATGCGTCTAGTTTCTCGTTCGCGAGTTTGGGGGCCCTCACCGTTAAATTTGGTGGGATACCCCACCCGTTTCTGCTTTGGAACTAACTGCACACAGACTTCAAAAAGAAAATACCGAGTAGTATGTAATAATGAATATACACACCGTACGCATTAAAGACAACAACCAATCAGTGTATCACTGTGATGTAAAGCAAAATTTCGAGAAATGCAGCGTACGAATAGTCATCTCTCAGTGAAACACGGCGTTTATTGTCAAATTTTGTCTCAGGGATGACTTCTCAAACAAACTGCATATTTTATAACAAAATTGTATAAAGAAATTTGTCACCCCAACGGCAGAGTACAACAACACAGGCGTAGCATTAGAGGTAGGAGTCTAAAGCTAGGAACCGGGACCAGTGGTGTAGCGGGAAATTTGGATTGAGGGGGCCCGCCGCCTGTCGGGTCCGTGCCTTGGGTTTCCACCTAAAACGTGAACACCATTCGAAGGAAACATCGCGAGCGAAAAGCTTCACACTTATTACATTTCAGTTCTCACACAACTATTAATCGTTTATGAATCACTCTTAAATTTAAGACATTTAAGTGTTAAAAATTTCAGACACAGATTTGTTTAAAATTTGTGAAACTAATGTCTTGCATTCAAGACGTATTATATGTCTGGTGTTTAGATTAAAACATAATTGTTTAGAATTTAAGATATTATCGTTAGTTTTGACCTATAATTAGGTTGGAGAATTTGACTACGAATTTCTTCTTAGAACACCACCGCAGGTAAAATTTTTCGAAACTTAAAAAGTAATAACATCACGAGCGAAGCGAGCGAGAAGCTAAGCCTAATTGTTTGTAAATTATGACACACAACTGAGTCAAATTGGGGGTCCCGTTCTCTCCCTCTGCACGGCCATGCGGGACTTCAAAGCTTTTTAACTAAAGGCAGCTGAAAAAGCAGGCATACGGCTTGGGTGTCGAACTTGCGATCTACAGATCATTAGGCGAACTAGTAGTTTTCTTGTCAACTATATGTCGACAGTGCGCTGCCAGCGTAGCATACCGTAATTTTAATTTCCCACAAATACAAGGTTGTGAACTTTCAGGCAGGACAGGGTAATCCTGTGGACAATTTCGCTACATCGAAAATAAGCTATTACTTATTAAAATGCCCAGCGGACACTCGATTTTCTCCGTTTACTAAGACACACTCATGAAGAACCGGAACTAAAAACATATTTGACTAAAATATAATTTCAATTACATATCAAAATATAGAATTGAAATAGTCAATAGCGGGTTTTAAAACGAACAGAGTTCTGCAACCAACGAGTAAATTTTTGATAAAACAGTAGTTCAGAGGATAGTGTAACAGAATCGAAGTACTGAAATGCTGAAAATTACAATGAAAGTTAAGATATTAATCAATCAATGAAGTATTAAATGAAAATTTTCTAAAAAGTTTTATCACAGCGTTAATCAATATGTTTCTAAATACAAATCTTTAGAAATTCACTAAATCCATCATCGTCAATTTACAACGAGAGTTTCCTCCCATGTTAAGGGGCGTCCAGGTTTCTGGTGGGTCTATATTAAAAGAGTAGGTTTAGATTCTAGATATATTTTTTGCTTAGGCTTAGGCTTAGATTTAGGCTCAGGCTTAGGAATGCGTTTAATCTACCGTTACGCCGCTCAAAATAACCTATAAGCAAGGTTAAAAATTGTCTCGGGGATGAGGCCAAAATTCTTCCAGATGGTTTGCTGAGTTCCCTGACTACCCTCTAGTTACGAAACAAGACCGCCATTCTATCGCAGCAATTTACCATTACACTCACGGCGTAGCGCCAATGTCCGTTTCGTTCCGCTAAAGCAGCCAGAAAAGCAAGCCTACGGATCGAAGCTCGAACTCTTACGCTTTACGGTTATCCTTTCAAGTGTTAGCGAGCGAAAAATATAAAAGAAAAATACGGCCGAAAAGATATATGTACATACTGCATTGTGTTCAATGGCGGATAAATGGGGTACCACCCCGGCCGTGGCCCCCAACAGCATCTCAACAAAAATTATATACAGTGTCAATTGCTGTTCTACGCTGTTCCGAAAATATCAGGCAGTTCTAACTCATTCCAAAACAGAAAAAGATGTTCCTGGAGCTGACTGGATTTTGCTTTTTCAAAACTAAATTGGCTTCCGAATCCGAGCCTTTAAATTTGTGCCTGTTTGAAACCAAATCTGAGCTTATGTTGCCACTCTGTTGTTTAGAACTAAATTGCGTTGATGCGTTAGTTTTATTTGTGATTCATCTGAACTGAACGAACGTAAAGAAGTACATTTTATGGCAATAGTTCGTGGTTTGTGTGTGGGACAAAAATACACTCCTTCGGTCATTAAACTTTTTGAAAATATTTTGAATTTTGAGTTTTTGACGTTTTAAAAGAAGAAATACAGTGCCAGATATTAGAACAGTACAGTTACCAATTCGAACAAATATCTGTTCAAGACATTACACGCTATTTCCCACACAAAATTGAAGACAAACGGAACATCTAAAGGCCGATATAGAAATTTTTAGCGGTATATTGAAAAAAAGAGCAAGCGAGCGAGAAACCAAACACACTTTAGGTATTTAATTTTAACAAAACAATTTTGGTTGTGATCTCTTAGGACCGATTAAACCTGAGAGCAGACGAGGATCTGAAAATTCTTCACAGGGGGGCGGCCTGGCAACCGTTAACGCAAGAATTGCAAGGTAGACCTTACTATTAATATATCACCAAAAAATTTTCTTTGTGATAAACTTGTATAAGGTAGGGACTTTATCATTTTATGACCAAAAAATTTTCTAACGTGAAAAATTGTTTATTTTATCACAAACCGCTAGTGCCTGTGACTCATCGCTTCAATTGGCCATATGGAACACCAAAAGTACAAATAGTAACCTGATGCTTGTATTTTATATAATACAAGATATTTTCATGACATTCTTCGATCCAAACTTTTACCCAACTATCAGATCCAATAGCAGGGGCGTATGCAACCTTCGAGTCACATGGATATATCACGAAAAGTCCCGGTAACACGAGAAAAAAACACTTTATATAGACCTTTTCGAGTGGAAACCGTTAAATCTGTACTCGGTACACGTGTACCCTCATGAAATAAAATCCGGGCTCCGCTCCAGGGGGTAAATGCATTTATTTCTGTAACTGAAACAAGACAAACATTATTTCCATTTATAAAGCAAACACAAGTTGCCGCACCCTTCATAGCCGTAGTATGTATTACCTGGCTACCTTTAATAACAAGTAAAGCAATATTTTATGCTTGAATGCTCGCCCTATATTTACCCAGGTTTGTATATCGTGTTTCCAATTTGTCCAATATGTGCAATGCAGCTTTTCCATTGGCCTAAAACCTACTACTACTACTTCATTCAGATGGGGATGTTCGCGGACCTACGTCTCCAGCATCCGTATATTTCTTGGGATAAAATAGTAATGTCCGTAGGTATAATTTTTTCCTCAGAAAATTAACACATAGTATAGAGTAAAAATAACGTTTCATAAGTTGTACCAAACCACCCCGTTCGTATCCTAGATCCGTCGCTGCTTCTATAGCAACAACATAATACAGCAAAGCAAGTGTTTATTCGTGTATAGTTTGCCAAAAGCTTGAAGGTTTTTTTACAAATCTGTCTAAACAATACCTAAAAACACACATCTATGGTCTGTGGTTTATCTTGCATGAAACGGAGGCTTGAACTGGAATCGCGGTACTGGTTCACTGTCCTACGGTCGATGAAAAGTTCCGCAACGCGTACCCACGATATTATGGACGACGCCTTAAGGCGTGAAAGGCGTCCCTACATTATTGTTTGTTATATTCCTAAACCAAATCCTCCAAAAGGTAAACCTAAACGCCAACTCTAATTATATTAATTACTTTTTGCGGCCAATGTAAAGAGCAGGGGCGGAACAGTATTATTTAAGCGTAAGAATGAGCATATTCCTAAGCCTAAGTGTAAGCCTAAGCCAGGCAAAAAATCACTCTAAACATTAAGCTATTCTATTCCCCACGGAAAAACGTTCCGCCCCAGATGTTTACATGGGCCCTTTTTTGCCAACACTTCAGCAAATGGTATAAATGAAAACCCTTTCTCAACTCTTCCGGCAGTAGGCTGCTTGTTGTATTTTACTTTCCTGCATCCGCCACGCGGGCCTGTACCCAAGTGGGCGTCCAGGGGTGCTCAGCCCTCCCCTGAAAAAATTGCTAACCTAGCAAACTTTTAACCTTGCATGTAAGTCAACGAAAACCCTTGTATGCTCCTCCTGAAATTTTTTTGCCCGTACCTGTCAAAATGGCCTGCAAACAAGGCAGTTTTCAGGGGGCAATGTGTTGCTTGAATCAAGTTATGCAGAATACTCATGCACAAAAGAATTGTAAAACGCTTAGTTGTTTTCTTAATTTTTTTGTTAAAGAGTAATCAACACTCCGCAAAAATAGGATTTCAAACGCTGAGGCGAAGTATATATGTCGTTCCCCAAACGGCGATTTGTCTCAGTGGGTGACTTGGACGTACCAAACGACAATTGCTAATCGGGGCCGCCCAAACAACTACTGAAATACAGACTAATTTTGATTGGTTGTCCAGGTTTGACTATGTTCTATTCAATAGAACATTACGGCATACGCTGACAGAGCTTCGTTTGTATACGATATAAACCTTGTTTAGTTTATACTTTGCAAACATTCTGAAGCGAAATAACTATAGTGCAAGTCAATTTTCTCGAACACAATCAAGTCTGAACAATTAATTACAACTAGTTTGCATTCCAGTATCTGTTATGTCTGTTCAATCATCCAATCAAAAGCAGTTTGTATTCCAGTAGTTCTTCTTTAGGGCCGCCCCGAATAGCAATTGTCGTTTGGGATATCCCAGTTGCTAATTGGGGCAAATAGCTGTTCGAGGCACGACATGCACACTTTAGTTTTGAATTGCTTCAAACTGCTAACAAAGCATTAAAGAATTGACATGATTAAAACTGGCAGAATCAGTTGTCAAATAAGCGGAAAAATATAAGTTCTTATTGTGTTTAGTACTGTACCCGGCACGCGTTGCATTTTCCCGTTATTCCACTGATTAAGGGGGTGTTAAACTCTTAAAAGCAGACAAATACAGTTGCGACACACAGTGTAAAACGTCCGTTTATGTCCTTGTTTCAAGTTTAGTTGTGTTCTGTATTCAGTTGACCCTCAACAATTAGGTGGGATGAGTAAAACGCAACGCGCGTAGGTACTTTTTTTACCGCGCGTATTGTACGAAGTTGCACACTCTTGTTCAAATAGTGATCATCGACGTTTGGTTTAATGAATTGTTATACCGTGTACTCTCACTCGGCCCACATCTCGTTTGGCCAATAGTAAAATTTGACGCGAATCAATTTTTGGAACGGGGGAGTATGGGCTGCGCAATCGCTTCCCCGAAAGTTCTGAAGAAAAATACGATTGCAGGTTTGTGAATAATCTGTTAGATATACGGGTCAAAAAATTTCGCTCACTGCTAAATTTTTTTGGTATATACCTTCAACAAACACTACCGGATGTTAAACTAAGTACTGCTGGCCGACCAAGCTTAGATGAGAGTTAATCCGTCACAGACAGTGGCGCTATATAGCGTCAGTCTATAAATTCCTGAATTTTCTCATAATTTCTATTGCTCCCCGCAGAAACAACGTTATAACGTTCGTTCAAAATCGAAAATATGGAATTGCTCAAAAAATAATTTTAATACTTTCATCGATAAGGTTTGAAGTGAAAACGACGTATAAAACATATTCAAAATCAAAATAATTTTGACTAAACTCGGTATACAGCACGTTGTATACGGGAAACACGTAAAATCAAAATCCGGTATAAAGATATTAATATTCCTTATTTTACATGCCATATTATATTCTATGAGTCACCGACGTAAACAGACCTTGCGCTCAGCGAAAAAAACAGCCAAAATTAACCTCGTGTAACAAAATTCTACGTATACTTGGAACAGTCCCGTAGCCAGCTGTACCTTGCTGTGGTGGACTAAAAATTTTTCAGAACGGGCATTCAATGGTATTTAATGACATGCAAGCAAGGTTGAAAATTTTCTAAAGGCAAAATTTTTGCAGGGGAAGGGGGCTGAGCCCCCTGCCGCCCCCTTGGCTACGGGCCCGACTTGGAAACTGCAGAATATTTAAAGAACTATGAACGACTCATGAACGGAAATTTAAATCAATAATTACTTAAATATTACCTTCTGTATATCCTAAAAATATATTAATATGTGAAAATTTTATGAGGTGGAAATATGTACGGTAGGAAGCAAGCTTATCATTTTATCACAAAAACTTTTCTGAAACGGGAGGCTTAAGACCCTCTGGATCCGCTAGTGGTAGCTTTTGAGCTCTTTGGGTTTATTCTATTTTTTTAGATTCAGTATAAAATACTTCATGTCCGCGCGTCTTTCACTTATTTAAGCACAACTTTTAACTGAATGAGTTATGCGCGTAAACCAGTAAAATTCGATAAACAACAAAAATTTAAACATTCAGCGGAAAAAATTTCAGTTTGCTTCGGTGATAAAAACCTCAAAATCGAAAGCAATTCATGTCTAAATCTTGGCTCCATACCGCGCGACGCTTCAAAATAGGCCGGCCATATTTGTAATGCCCTGCCTCGAATCGACGTCGGCTCGCTGGGCGTATAGGCCCACCACTTTCATGTACGGCTGCACATGCGGACACCTACAGAACATTCTGATGGCGCACATCCTTGAATACAGAAACGAATTGTGTGTCTTAATAGTTATATAGAGAAATATGTTGCAAAGACCAAGACAAGCCATCCGGTTAAACCTTAATCACGCCATGAAGTGGTGTGTTTTTTATTTTGGCCAGAGAGGATTGTCTCTTGATTCCCAATCCACATTTAATATATGCTTGGTAATGGTGCATCAGTGGTCATTTTGTCTCCACACTAATAAAGGCTTGTCTGGATCAATATGTACCACAGGTTCCGAACTAAATATTCAGGCTCAAGCCTAAGCGCGAATTTTAGGCTTACATCTATTAAAGCAAAATTTGAACGCTTTCGGCTTTGTTCGGGGGCCTTGTACGTAGAAGAAAAGTAATAGGTGGCAAGGTCTGCGACGGTAAAGGAATTTTCAGCGGATAAAGACGGGTAACGGGTAAAATAATTTTGCGCGGGTAACGACGGGTAACGGGTAGACGAATTTTCAGCGAGTAAAGTCGGGTAATGGGGTAACGGAATTTTGCGCGGATAAAGACAGGTAACGAGTAAAAGGAATATTGTGCGAGTATATCCGCGGGTAAAAAATAAATTTTGAAACGCAACGCTGGTACAAAATTTTTTACCCACTTGCACCTCTGTGATTAATATGAAACGAAACACAATACTTACCGGAATAAGTAAAGCACAAATAACGTTTAGGCATGTTGCTTCACCCATTCGTTGTATCTTTAACTGCTCGTTTTTAAATATATATAAAATATTAATTAAAATACTCTGCCAGAAATATTAAAAAATAAAACTGAGCAAATCTGAAACATTTTACAATTGCAGTACTAAATAAGGTTCTAATTCGAAATATACTCAATGTTTCACCAGACTACCATGGTTAGGTATTAATTCATTTGACACTATGAGATTTGAAATTTTAACATGTTCATGTGAAGTTTTACGGACAGCAATGGATCACTGGTGCAGCGTTCGCTCAGAAATGTGGGTACCCGTTCAATTCTCAGTGTCGAGTTATATGTACTTTTATAAAGCAACAGGTTTGGATTGCGTCTGGTCAAAAAGTACCAAACTTTTTTTAACAAAATTAAAATTAATTCTACGATTTACCTAGCGGATTATCACAAAATACATCCGGATAGGGTCCTGTAGCCAAAGGGGGGCCAAGAGGCTCCGCTCAGCTTCCTGGAATAATTTTGCCTTCCCAAAATTTTCAACCTTGCTTGTAAGGCGTCGGAAACCCATGCATGACCCTGCTGAATAATTTTTTAACCCTCCTAAGCAAGATGAGCTGGGTGCGGTCCTAATCCAGGCTCTCAGGCGGTTTGAATGAAATGGGTCACTTCTAAAAACCATCGTGGACGTATCATAAAAACTTTGCATTAAAAATTTGAATATCATATGACATTTTCTATGACACATTAGCAAGTATCACATACCCATTGGATTGCGATGCAAACATTGTGCGATATTTAGCGATGAAATATCATATTACGATATTCACATTGAAGATATCGCAAATTCACGTCATATCTGCGCGTTTGAGCAAAAATATGTATGATAAATGCAATATAATATTAGCATTTTGTCTTTTTTACGATTCATACAAATTTAAGACAACTGCCCAGCGCTGATAGTCTCACGGGCTTGTAACTTTCAAACCAGTGAATGATGATGGTCGAAATTCAGCACAACTGTTCGTATTTAATTTGTTCCACTTCTGGGCCAATCTTGAAATAGCAATTTTTACACAAGTTCGCCAGTTCGAAAACCTATCGCTGTAACTGGCGATAAATATTATACACATTTGAGAATATAGGACCAAAGTGATAACACGAACTCCGCATTAGTAGGTGACTATAGTTGCACTAAAGCATAATTTATACTATTGTTTGCAACCAGAAACAATTGGACGAAAATTGCGTTGTTGACATTGCTTATCTGTTTTATACTACAACGGTGATGGGCCGCCGACTACACTGGACCGTAAAGCGTAGGTGTTAGATTCCGTGTTTAAAGATTTTTAATCGAAAATTTTCCCATTCAAGCTTAATATAACATTAATAGAACGTTTATGTTGCAAAAGGTTTCGTTTATGAGTGCTGTGCGTCAAAATATAACTATTGCCAAAGCATCAAAACAAAATCGACTCTGCAATGCCAAAATTACACCAGTAAAGATGCGGTGCAATATAAAAACCCTTGCAATATATAGCATTAGCGGCCCATGTATGGAACAGGGTCGGAACGTTTCCTGCGGGACTGTAATAGAATCCGTTTAAGGATTATAATTTTTTTTGCTTAGGCTTAGGCTTAGACTTCCACTTAGACTTAGACGTAGCAATAGGGTCATCCTTACGCTTAGGCTTAGGCTTAGGATTATGCTTTACTACTGTTCCCGGCATCGTTCTGAACATGGGCCAAAATTAGCCATACACTCAAAGTGTGATCTTGAACACTCGTTTGGTGTCTGTATCGTACTTGTTCCGTGTAAAGATCATGGGTGGAACGTTTTTTGTGGGACTGCAATTGAGCAATTATAAGCTTTAGATTGGTGCTTTCAACTAGCAATCGTTCTGGATTACCTGATAGGCAAGGCAAAGCTTAGGCTTTAGGTTTGGCAATGGCATGGGTAAAAGCTTAATACGCAAAAGAAAAGGCTTACGTACAGGTAACCCTTTTCCAAAACCTAAGCCTAAATGCTGTTCGTAAGTGTCTAATGCCAGAACGAATGTACAGGAGTTGTTAGTTTTACAGATTCCAGCTTAAATAAAACAGCGCATGCCTCTCAATGAATAATCAGAAAGTGCACTTGTTTCCTGACACCGCTAGCGGATTTAGAGAGAAGACGAGGGACGGGGCGGCGGGCGTACGCCCCCGTCCGAAAATTTTTTGTGACAAAATGATAAGATCCCTTCCTTGCAAGTTTTTCATTTCAGACAACTTTTTTTGTTATAAAACGGTAACGTCCCTATCTTCCAATTTTTAGCTACTAATGGCACATAAAAATTGCGTTTCATAACATTTGTCAGCCCATCGCTGGTCCTGTCAAAATAGTTCTGAATGCGCCGCTTCGTGCCCCTGATCCTATGACTTTGCTAGAATACAAACGTTTTCTTTCCGCTAAAATATTATTTTTGCTCGTAAGTTTAAACTTGAGACACATTTCAAATCGAATCTTAAGCTTACATATGATCCCAAAGCACAAACCTTAATAGTTTTAATTTATTACAGTCATTTACGTGCCCCAGGCATCGTGGAACATTAGTGTGGAAGAAATTAAACCATAGGGCCTTTTGAAGTTGTCATGCTACTGTTCCATGTGTGCCCGTGAAATTTAAATTTTCTGTGCGCAAGCTTAATTAGATTATAATCGCATTTACAGTATACTTAACCTCTTATCCCATTTTGTTGTTAGAAAAAGCAAAAAAAGCCCTTTTAAATAAAGCATAATTTTACTGTACACAGACCGTGAGCAAACCCAAGTACAGCATCACAGAATTGTGCATGTTCCTCCAGCAAGTGCGTGTAGCGAATTGTTCACATATAAACGAACAACACGAAATATATGTGATAAGGTGAAAATAAACAAAAATTTGACAAAAACTGTGAGTGTCCCAACAAAACAGGCCATAAACCAAGCCATCTGATCGTTTGTTCAGTGAACTAGCCTACATGGACACACAAACTCTATTTTATAGTTTTGGTTTTGGATCGGATGCGGAAGTGAAAGTACTGTAGCGACCCGAATAAGACGGGAGACTGATATTTATTTGGCCCTGCAGTGGGCATGACCTGTTATTCGATTATGAACTGTTATTTATTTTCAGCTCGCCCCGCCTTCCGCCACCCTTCGTTTACTGATATATATGCGATCCGGTATTGCAACTAGCCGTTGAAAATCATGCCCAAATTTAAAGAATCAATAATTATAAAACAAAAAAAAACGAAAAAACAAACAAAGGACGACAAAACCCGAAAAAAACAAAAACCAAAAAAAAAAAAACACACACAAGCCAACCCCCCCCAGCACAAACCGCCACGCACGCAAAGAAAAAAAAAAAATAATCAACACAAAAAAAAAAAAATAAGAAAACAAAAAAAAGCACGTTAAACGTTTTTTGCCTTGCATCAAAAGCTTGAGCGATAATGCAAGGTTATACTTTGGAATGTTACTTTCAAAACTGAAGCATGTTTTAGTTTCAAATCAACTTCCTTTGGCCCTGGGGTCTTTTATGCGCTACAATTACGGATAATGGACATTATTTATGGACTCAAATTGAGGTTTTGGGACTCTATCGGCTAATGGACTCGTATTTAGTAATAAGGGCTGCTATTGATTGGGACTCAAAAATGGGTCCCCCTCTTAAAACCCCCCGTCTTTTTCGGGTAACTACAGTATGGTTTCAACATCATTAATTTAAATTAACATGTAGTGGTTAGGGTAACGTTTCCAGTAGATTTTTAATCAATTCAACCGATTTTCTATTTAGGTCTAGGCTGAATAAGTATAAGCTCATTCTTACGCTTAGGCTTAGGCTTAGGCTTGAGAATGTGCCAGATAAATTCATATTGCCAGAATGTAAGATTTTAGAGCTTCCAACTTTTATTCTAACTATGCAGTTAAACCAACTACTCCACTGGAAAATGAACATTTATACAAACCTTTCCCTTCCAAATTGTTTATTTTGTCAGAAAGTTAAAAAATCAACCAAACTCAAAGGTCGAGTTGAAGTTTAGGCTTTTTTTGTTTCGATTGCGATTAGTGTCTCTCCGGTCACATCGATCCTCACTTATTCTGAATGCTAAATCACCACTATGTTTATAGATGGTAAACTGAAAATTTTTCGCTTAATCCTTTATCACATGAATATCTTCGATTTCCCCTGAAACATACTTTTATGCTAGGATTCGAACTCCAGTGACTGGAGTGGGAGGCGAATACCATCATCACTCAGCTATAGGAGCTTGACGCTCGAGCCCGAGGGGGCTCTCACGTCTTGTGGTAATTTAGTACAATGTATACGTGTTGCAATTGTTAAACACTGTGCGATATATATTATTTAACGTATATATACTGCCAGCTGTTAGTGTAAAACTATTACCGATGGCGTCAAATCGCTCATAGCATGAAACCAACTGTTGGCGAGAAACCAACCGTTGGGGGTGAAACCAGCTGTTGGGATGAAACCAACGTTGGGTCGGAACCTGTGTTTGGGGTAAGCCTACCGTTGTGGTGAATCTAACGGTTCAAGTAACATGTTGCATAAAACATAAAATACAAATTCGCTTCTAAAAACAGAAAATTTTGACCCGTGTATGGCTTCTTGGCTAAAACCTTCTTATGGTCATTTGTAATTGCTTTTTTCTATACATTTTAGAAGATAACAAACGTTGATTTGCTTTAGTACAAAAAAGCGGTACAGCGTTGTTAGTATTGCGCTCTTAATCAGACAAAACTGCCAGTTCAAATTCATTTTATTGCTTTAAAATTTAAAATCGATTCAGCCTGCAACATTCTATGAGTCGTCAGCAGGGTGTACATATGACTTACTTATTCGATGTAAGCCACTTCGGCACCGAACCCCATTTTTATGGCAAATGTTCCATAATACATCGTAGGAACTGCTTAATCCGTTATTAATTTTAACAATCGTTGCAGGACCGTAACTAAGAAATAACCGATGCTACCAAACAGCTTTATTTGGCATGCGGCGTCCAATGTATATATAGAACAGGGCCGTAACAGTAGCCGATTAAACATATTTCTAAGCCTAAGCCTAAGACTAAGCTTATTATAATGAGCTTATAGATAAGCCTAAGCCTCAGCCAAAGAAGAAATAGTCTAAAGCTTAGGTTACTCTATTGTAGTCCAACAGAAAAACGTTGCGGAATGATCAAAGTTGTCTCCATCTAGTGCGTCAAGATAAATATGACGCATTCTATCTAGGGCTACTCGTGTCAAAATGAATAAAGCCAAGTCAATTAAGCTATTTAATCGACTCTGCTACACGATAGCTTACCTGTTCCGTATATTTACAATACATCGATTGGGATTTCAGTGTAAACGTGTGTTTGCGGGATTCCCGTTATATCTGGAGCAGCGTGGAACACGTTTTGCCCCTGTTACAATAGCTGGTAACAGATTCGCTATCAAATTCAAAAAAATTTGAGTTGTCTGCAATCCTGGTGTCCATTCACTGTAAAATTATGTGAATCATTTCAGGCAAACTTCTGATCTTCAAACCCAAAGCAGTATTTTGGTTCACGCAGTGCGTAAAACATTCTGATGTTTTGATTTACTATCGAAATAGTCCGAAGCGGTCCGAAATAAAGATAAATATGCAGCATCTGTTGCGAAGGCATAACGCAATTTACATTAACCATCGCAACGAGAATCATTGCGACATTGTGAGCAAATCGAAAAATTTCCAACCGCTCCGCAGGGTGCATGGTCGGGGTAAGCGGTGGTGGGATGCACGATGAGTGGGATCCTCGTACTGCGTCCTGGAAGCATCCTATATTTAACATGGCTAAGACGTACCACAAAATATCTGAAAATACCACCCTTTATAGCAGCATTTATTAAATTTCATTGGGCAAAATGCAGCCTGCCAAATTTTCTAGGGGGAAAATTGAGCCGGTCGAGTTTTCCGGAGGTAAAATTCGGCCGAGGGAAAAATTTAGCCTGCCACACCCAATTTAAACAGAAATATCCCGGAAGCATCAAAGGCACACCTCCTTGCGATTTGTTAGGATTGGCGTGCACATCATATTGCAGGGAAGTAGATGGCACAATTGCACACCCATCCAGAGGCATTTGCAGAGCAAAAGAAATACTGTTGTCTGTCTGAGTAGGATTCGTGACTTGACACCTTTTTAGCTGAGCAGCTTCAAAAGCGGGCCTGCAGAGCGGGGATCGAAATAGCGGCTTATAATTCCGCCGCAAGCGCTTTAACAATGCGCCACCCAATCCCCTCTCAAACTTCTTTTATCGTCGAGTATATGTCGAGCGTATGCTGCCGGCTACCATACATACAGCGCATTGCATTTTTTGCATGTGCACATAACGGACTATAGCATCGCTCAGATGCTTACAATTGTAAACTAATTTTAGTAGCCAAAATGCATCATATTTTGCACAAAACAATCTAGCGGTCAGTTTAGAAAACAAATATTCTATACAAAATGGTTGACTATTTAGGTATAAGAAGGAATTTACTAAGTTAACATTATAAGCATTAATAAGCACCATTTTCTGGCTATTACACACAAAAAGCTTTTTTGAATTTATTCGGAAAAGTATTTTCTGTTGCAACTCTGAACAGTTTTTCGGATATTTAAGACAATTTTTCTAAAAATAACTTTTCAAGTGCACCTTGCTAATCATATTTCATAAATAATGAATTAAGAAAATTTTCATTAAATATCAGAAATATTATTTTGCGTGAGTAACTAAAATAACAAAGTTAGACTATAGACCACTCTTATTTCACTGGAAATCACAGCTCAGAATTGTTTGCAAAAATGCTTATATTAAGCATATAATTGAAATGCTGCGTAACTTAACAATTTTATTTTCTATAAAAAATTTATATTGAAAAAATGCATCAAAATTTAACCCTAACCAACTCGGGTGACTAAATTTACTTTAAATATTTACCCGTGTACAGTTTTGGACTGTCGGTACACTGGTTTTGTTTTGCAGAAACTGACCTTGTCACATATATCAAAACAAAGTAACAAACTCGTCGTTTTATATATAATTCGTACCGCCAGATGAAGCACGCATAAACCGATTTTTGATGTTATGGATGTTGGCCCGTGTAAATAATCAGGAAATGGAACGTTTTTCTGTGGAACTGCAATAGAGTAAGCATACGCTTTCGACCACTTTTTTGCATTGGCTTTAGGCTAAAGCGTAAGCTCTATAGGCTTTGGTTTAGGCTTAGAAATATTCTTATACAACTGCGTGCGGCGGTCCTGTTCTATACAATGGCCCGGATGTTCTATGACTTAAAAATGTCATTCCTGTGAGAATTTTGCCATTTATTACCTAACTACAAACTAGAAAAATACACTACCTCATTAACGGTGCATAGTGTGTTTTGACACTTAGCCGTATGCTTATACTACTGTTACGGCCCTGTTCTATACATTGGCCCGGTTGTCTTTATGACGTAAAAATGTCAAGTCCGCGAGTATTTTATCATTTATTATCGAGCGAAAAAATATTAAAAAATACATGAAACTCATGAACGGTGCATAGTGTATTTTGCCGCAGCTTGAGAACCGAAACCAAACTTCATAGGGATATCAATGAATATTGTTTAAAAATAACTCTGCATTTTCTAACGATATCTATACAGTGGTTAAGTTTTAAGCTATTTTTACATTGCTCGCCCTCGTACGATTTGCACACCGCTAGTTTGAAAACGATGCCATAATACTTATGGCCAACCTTACTTTAAGGGGCGTAACAGTAGATTAAGCGTATTCCTAAGCCTAAAGCCTAAGCCTAAACGTTGCAAAAATGTGTTCCTAAGCCTAAACCTAAGCCTAAGCAAAAAAATGTAATCCAAAATGTAAACCTACTCTTTTATAGACCCTCCAGACACCTGGACGCTCATTAAAATAACATGGGCCCTTAAGTATCGTATAAAAATTCATAGATTAATGTGAGCTGTATTTTTTAATTTTCTTGGATCCGGTATCGAACTATCTGTCGGAGCTGAAGGCAGTGGCCAAATGGCGTTGAAACATAACTGTAAGATTTACTGATTATGCCGAAAGAATATAATTTTCCGGCCTCGTTGTATTTGCGCGATATATACTTTAACGTTTATGTTGCTAAAATTACATTATGAGCTTCAGACGAAAAATTGCCATCCATCTGTTGTGATGGTTCGAATCAAACTCGTGTCAAAAAAACCCGTAATCAGTTGCGAGTGGGTAGATGCCATAGGTACCAACTCAATCGATATGAAACTTTTCGTGATTTGATTTTGAATAATGTTCCAATTTCCATACTGCTTCCTCGGTCAAAGGGGAATTTCGTTCGAATCGAAGACGTTGTCGACCGTATGCTGGCTATGAGGTTTATCATAGAGTCGTGAATGACGATTAGTGAAAAAATAGCACAACAACGACGCGACTTGAACAACGCTTAAGATTGATGCACCGAAGAAAAGTGACGCCTGAAAACAAAAAATAATATAAATATCAACAAGCAGCTTCGAAACCGGGAACGGAGACGTGGCGACCGGCCCGTAGCTGGCTCACCTTTGCCAAGAGAGGCTAAACATTTTTCAGGATGGGCAGACAACGGTGTTCGTAGCGTAACACGGAATATTGAAATAATTTAGGGGGATTACAAATTTTTCAGGTGGGCTTACGACCTCCGCTGCCGCTCTTTGGCTACGGGCCTCAGCGTGGTGAAACCAAAGCTACGAGATAATGTTTCAAAATAGTTGCTACCTTTTACTTGAAGTTATTTTGGTTTAAAAATATAAAAGTTAAAATAAATAATATCATACAAGCGATGCTTCAGTGGGAAATTTCTCAATAACGAGTTTGAAGCCGCCTGATGTCGTACCACAGTTCAATAACAGTAGTGCAAAATTTAAACGTAATTTCGGCTTTTCAAAAAGGTTTGATGAAATCAGATCAAAACAACGCGAGGTACACGCGGTCTCCTCAAAGGGAGGGACTCCTTTGTCTAAAATTAAAAACTGAGCTCTGCGTTAGTATTTAACGATAAAATTGCGTTTTGCGTACTACACGCATTTGACAATACCAGCATAACGTCTGGTTAAAAGTTTGTTCTCATAGAAATTCAGGCCAATGTAAAGAACAGGGGCGGAACAGTATTAGAAGCGTATTCCTAAGTCTAAGCCTAAACCTAAGCCTAAGTCTAAGCGTAAGCCAAGCAAAAAATAGGCTAAAGTGTAAGCTTACACCATTGCATTCCCACAGAAAAACGTTCCGCCCCTGAA
This sequence comes from Enoplolaimus lenunculus, assembly GCA_030248215.1. Taxonomy (NCBI): domain Eukaryota; kingdom Metazoa; phylum Nematoda; class Enoplea; order Enoplida; family Thoracostomopsidae; genus Enoplolaimus; species Enoplolaimus lenunculus. Next base: position 90,422 of record JASANG010002061.1, read on the forward strand.
CTTTACATGCGCTGAAATTCAAGACAATATCTCAGGTTAGTCTATTGATTCCAAAAAGTATAAAACTTGCAAAATATTTAAAACCAATAAAGTATCTTATGGCCTACCACTCCACCCAAATTGCACAGTAGCGTTTCCAGCGTATACGTGTTGAATTCGGTGATTGACAAACTAATCAACGGATTTGCATATCGAATTGTGATTGCACTGCGTTTTGGCCATCCTCTTCGATTAACAGTGATCACTTTTGCGGGATTATTAGGTTCGTACGCACCGTCCGGTGTGACTGTTGCACCGTATACCCATAAGGCACACGGTTCTGAACACAAAGTATGACATTCGCCCGATGCGCCACGAAACGCACGATTTCCGTACATACAGTGGTCGCGAATCATAAATGTTGAACAGTGCCTTGTTTCATTGCGTATTGTGCTATATTTTGTTCCTGAAATGCAATGTAGTATAAATGTTCAGGTTTAGACGTAATTGGCGTATTGTGCACTGTAAATGCCAATGAGTTGATTAGTCATCAACTTTGAAAAAGAATTAGTTGTTTCTGGTTATTTCTGAGTTAATAACAGTAAAAATATGAAACTGTGTAAACTCTTCGACCGACAACGCGTTGCCGCTTTTCGATAAAAGTGTTTGTCTACTACATCTAGATGTAGTTAAATGCTGAGTGCGATATTATTCAGCGTTATGTTTGACCTATTTACTCGGTAAAACACCTGGATCATTTTTATATAATCCTTCCAGATGCATTTTTCGAGACATTCTCGGTAACTACAACCAGTGGCGTTCGTCCAAAAATGGTATGGGTTTCAAATTCTTTGCAGATTTGCGTTTCTCTGAACCACTACTGATAATTTCAGGCACAAATTAGAATTTTTGAAACATTCCATTGTTTTCAATGTTGTTCACAAGTGAACAGATGCGCACGCAGACAAAATGTGAAAGGCACAATGTCAATCGCAAACGGGACAAACTGGTTGAAACAAAAATAGCAGAAGTTTGCAAATGTGTCTAGCTTCCGTCTGGGTTCACTCGCGAATTTTTGAAACTATTCTACCTTCCCGTGATTTTAAATGGGTTCACGCACACTACACAGGCCTTAACAAAAAAACCACCGTGTTACTAACTGTTAGCAAATTTTCTCCCTTGCTAAGCTCGCTGGCCTATAATTTTACTTAAAAATATAACTCATCCGAAATGTAATGTTAAATAACGTAATAAAAACAGTTTTGGACTGAGATGCGCCGTGTAATGTCTCACCTGGTTCAAGCATATGAATATGGTATAAGTTTTTACCTAAAATATGAGCCGTTCAGCTACTTGAGCAGAAAATGCCAAACCACTATGCAACTTTTGTGTGAAACTGTTTTTGGAAGCGTGTCTTCACAGCTATCAAATATGAGTGTGCGCTAGGACAGCCTCAAATTATAAACACCGAAAAATCGTGGATCCACCTATACGCTGGGGGCTCGATCACTGGAGTTTGGGGGCAGCCTCACCCCTGTCTGCTTCTGCACTGGGGTTACTACCCCCACTAAGCAAAACTAACGCAGAAAAAATTTCTTTTACAACTTTGTATCATGCAGAACATGGGACGTGTGTAAGGGAAGGAATAGGTGGGAATGGGATTGCCCTACGCCTATCAAAATTTTTACTGAGACATAAGCCGGATCCTATGGATCATAAAGTTTCTTATACGTGAGGGATTATCCCGTTTTATTTGTGATTCAGTTGAAAGTGGTACTCTTTTATAGTCAATTTTATTGCAATAATTCGTGGTTTGCGTGTGTATTCATGTACGCCGTCCGCAATGCGTTAAACAAAAATAAGTTTGTTACGAGTGACATTTTGCCTCCCCCCATTCTAAGATCCTGGATCCGCCACTGGGTGGCACCGCATCGGTTATTTGGCCATGGCTCAAGAACGAGTGGCCCCATAATAGTAAAATTTACACCGCTCAACTCCGCTCATCAAACTGTGTCAAATAAAATAATTGATATTGTAAATTTTTTGCAAAACAAATTTTCGCTGGCCGAGGGAACCCTTGTAGTTTCTCAAATAATTTATTTCACAAATTTGGACATGGCATAATCAGTGGTAATCATGAGAAGCTCAAATGTGCAAAAACTGACCAATCGGCAACTATTTTCGAAAAACAACGATTGAATACAAGGCAATAGAAAACGTCGATTATATTTTCGTCCATTCTCCAATCGTGCGCGCTTACCTGGAACATACAAATAGCATCCTTTGCATCCGCGTTCATTGAAACAATTCAACAAACACGAATCATAATCGTTAACTGTCCAATGATTACACGTTCGCTTATTTGTCGTTGTTTTCAATGTCCACAATGCATTCAGCAATAAAATATACTGGTGTCCTGGTTTGATAACTGTTTCGCCGACTGGAAAAAACGTTTCTTGCCCAATATAAAGGCGGTCGTGACGGCGTGCAGGCTCAAAATAAGGCTCCGATTGTTCGACTTCGAAGTAAACCTGACCCAAAGTCACTTCGAGTTGATCGAGGGCGTTTTCGGATTTGTTCATCCGATAGCAGACGTCAACGATTGTGTTGAATTGTTCGACCTGGAAACAATGTATACAGGCACGCATATTAATACAACAGCAGTGTTTAGATTATACTTACATCAACTCCAAAATTACTGAAGGTGAGTAAAAATTGTGCTTTACACGATCTGCAATTTGTAAACATTTGAGACATTCTTGTCCTGGTGCATATGCAATATAATGCAAGGCACAGTATGCGCTTGTAGGCAGTATACGGTCGACAAATACGCAAAAGGTCGCTAGATCGAAATCACCCATAGCCCGCTTTTGCAGTAAATAAAAAAAGTTTAAAGTTCCGGTTCCTACCTAGACTGACACAATTAACCAAATATAAAATGGCCGGGTATCTGTAATCTTAGTTAAGTATTTAGTTAACTTTATGCTTAAGTAATTACTTAAGTCACCGACTTTGAAGTAAGTACTCAAATTTTTGAGCAAGAACAAATAAACGCCCAATATAAGCCATTGTCGTAACAAGAAAGTCACATTTTTGCTTTACACTAAATGAGGCATCATGAGTCTACAATTTCAATTAGTCCAAGGTTAGTATGCCTGAGCGGTTAATTTGTAGTTTATCAAATTTTGTCAGGTACTTAAGTATTAACTTAAGTACGCTTTTAAAAACGACAAAATAGTTAAGCAATTACTTGCCCTTACTTACGTACTAAGTCGTACTTAAGTAGGGTTTCATAAACCCTGCCATTATGATTTATAGAACATATGGCTTAACAAAACCGCGTCCAAAATATTTAAAATGTTTTTATGTTAAAAAATACACAAGTTCTGTCGGTTATACATTTTTACCTTGAGACAACGTTCCACGATAAAACCCTACAGGTGTTTTGGTTCCAGTATCTGCTACACAGACCCTCTGTTGAAATTTTTTATTTACCTGAGGTGCATATCGAAACATATGTGAATGCATATCAGAAATGAAATTGCCATCTTTTGCTACTGCGTACAACAACTCGTCGAGCGTTCTGAATCCGTTCCGATTCACAAACTCATAATATTCGCGTTCAAATTGCCGACCGTCTCGTGACACATCATTTGGCGATTTATTATCTGGATTGACAATAATTCTGAGCTCTCGAGATACCAACGGAAACAAAGACATCACATATCGGAATACATTTTGACTCATTCCGTACTTGGTCGCTTTTGCAGGATCGATAAATTCGCGAGGACAGTAGACAATTTCTGGAAATGCGTCTGGAACTTTGAACGAAACTTCGGACGCTATCGGTTCACTGAAATATTCAGAGCCAGTTCGCCAAACTTCATACGCAAACACAGCTGAGCTGAGTGCAAACAAAACAATCCACGCAAGGCGAAAACACAAATTGGGAGCTTCAACAATTTCTTGGACACCGTGAATATTGATCCGAGTGGCCCAAGTAGTCCTTGGATTCGACCGATCTATTGAGGTGGTCCTTGAATTTCGAACAGGGCTCGCCGTCATGCCGGCGGCAGTGTGTTTATTATTGGCAACTTGTGGACAATGAGAACAAGGCCCGTTGTAATGACTGTACGTTGGCGGACAACTGACCCGTTTTAAACCGGAATTTGAACAAAATGAGGAAGTATGTACATAGCTAGTATTATTAATACTTGAACCTGATTGGTTACTATGATAGGGTGGCTGAAAAAAGGTGTACCCTTGTTGCTGGTGATTGGCCGTATGCGGAAACAACAAATTATGGCTTAAAGATGCTGTAGTGTCGTGTTTGCAGTGTGTTTCCGGTTCTTGGTAGCCGTTGGTCAGCATAGGTTGACCTTTGGTAGAGTACGATAGCCGCGGATGACAAGAGTTTCGAGTGCATTGATTGGTCGATTTTAGAGAATTGTCGATTAATTCAAAAACTTTAACATCTCCGCTGCTCAGATTATTTGAACTTTTCGTTCGTCGGCGTCGAGTTTCACTGCGTTGCAGGTATGATCGCAGTTGGCGGTTCAAAAAATCAAGCATAATTTGTTAAATTTGATATATTATGTATATGTAATAATTATTGATTTTATAATATATAATTGATGGTTAAATTCTGTGTAAAAACACGAAAAAAAAGCTTGCGAGCGAACTGAGTAAGAACGTGTGGTTCAGTTTCGGTTCGCTACATTTTGTTTCTAAAGTCTTTCTTAAAAATTAGAAGATCTAAAAAATTTGCAAAAATGACGGCTGCTACGTTTTCTGCCAATTGTTTCGCCGAGTTCGGCAGAAAACTTGGAATGGATTCACTGCCGGTACTTGTGGATAGTACGATCACAAAGGGAATTACGTTCATTATTATGAACATAGAATTAAAATGAAGAGTCTATAAATTTGAAGCGAAATTCTTTTTAGGGCAGGTAGATCGCGGTCACAAGATATTCAACTGGACAATTTGGTTATGCTACTTCAATGCAAACAATTGTAATTATATCAAATGATGTTTGCAGACAATATGGCGAATATCATGTGAGATTCCAGAGAACTTTGGATTTTAGAAAATTTTATGAAACTGATAAGCAGAAAAAATGTTACCCAATAGTCTAAAAGCGACAAAACGTGGCAACTGTATTACAGGTAAATTTCAAACTTGACACTGCCTCGACATTGCATCACTAAACCGAAACAGATTCAAGTTTTATTAAGCTAAATTTGTTTAATTTAACTGCAATAGTAGTGGTAGGAGAAAAAGTAGTTTATCGTGAACGATGCAGATATATAAGCAAATTGGATTGGTAAATTGAAAAATTTTAACTTTGCCATGAAATACTGGGCAGTATCTGGCGGTGGGAGGCAGGAAGAACTCAGTCCCCCTGGCAGCGCTCTGCCTTGCCCCAATATAAACTATTTTCAACCTTGCTTGTAAGTCATCGAAAACGCTTGTATGCTGTTGCTGAAATTGTTTAGCACCTCTATCAAGGTGACCTGTCTAAGGCTCGGATTTGGGGTGATGAAGTGGCTCCAATGTTTCATAAAACTTCATCCTGTATCTGGTAGAAAATTGAATAAACGATTCGAACACGGTTAGGTTAAGCCTTATTGCAGTTAAACCCTGAAGTTGGGAGTCATGGGCTTGTGGCCGAAACCCTAATCAGGATACAGGTCAACGAAAAATGAAAAAATTGTTTTTGGTATGTTTTTAGTTTGGGTATTCGGTTTTGTTGATGTATAATGATGGGTGGTACAGTCAAAATATTTTGTTTGAAAATGGAAGAGTGTTGTCTATGCAAAGAAAAAGTAATCATAAAACTTTATCTTTTTTGTAAGGCTTAGGATTAGGCTTAGGCTTAGGCTTAGGAACACATTTTTGTAACGCTTAGGCTTAATAAACAGTTCGAAGTACGTTTGCCATCTACCAAATAGACTGAAGCTGCAAACTATGACGGTGATGACAGAAAACAATTAAAAATTTAACTGATTTCTGCCTGTATAATAATTTTACTAACAAACCAAGTCGAATAACTCGAAATAAAAGTTAGTATCAAAAAAATTATTGCGTTTTGTTTTCAATTATTATTTTCTTTTAATTATATTCCGGTTTGTCTGCGAGGAAACGAACAATGTTTTGCGTTGCAATATATACATTCTGTTTTGGAAATGCTATCCTTTCTTAATATTTTTTGCATTCTCAGCATATCAAGAGACGAATCATCGTTACGTTTCAGGGTACAATTGGAGGTCTGCGTCAGCGTTCCGACATAAAATGTTCCCCCGGCTCAGGATTGGCGATTTCGATTAAAATTTCGGTTATAAATTGTGTACTTAAAAAATTTCTTTGTTACGCGATTTATTGCCAAATGTCTCTTAACTGGTCATTTCCGTGGCGACCACTTAGGCTTCTGAAGAACAAGGACACCTTCGATTAATGTAGTGTTATGTTTTATGAGTTTTAATGTGTGGAAATTGGTATTTATGCGTGGGTTAGGAAAAACATTTGGAAGACGTCGGAATCAGCTTGGCAGAAGACGGTAAACTAAACTCGGCGAAAGCTCAGACTTACTAGCGGTTGCCTTGCGTCGGGCCCGTAGCCAAAGGGGGTTAGGGGTGGTTCAGCCCCCCTGAATAAATTTTGGCCTCCGTAGAGAATTTGCAACCTTGCTTGTAACTCAATGAAAACACTTGAATGCCCCGACTGGAAAATGTTCAGCCCCACCCTAGCAAGGTGAGCTGGCTACACGGGCCTGCCTTGTATCGTATTAACGTGTTAGAGAAATATTTATAAGGAGACGCATAATCTTATGAATACGTGTTGTATTCCGTCATATAATTTTGCAATTTTCACCTGAATACTGTAGCGACCCGAATAAGAGGGAGGGCGACTGATATTTATTTGGCTTCTCCAGAGGGTAACCCCCTTGTTATTCGGTTACGGACTGCTATTTATTTTCAACCCACGCTCCGCCACCCTTCGTTACTGATATATATCCGGTTAAACGTTTATTTGTCTTGTGTCAATAGCTTGAGCGATCATGCAAGGTTATACTTAGGAATGTGCTTTCAAAATTTAAGCACGCCTTAAAGATTCGAATTCAATTTTATTTGGTCCTGGAGTCATTTATGGACTACGATAGGCGTGGGCGAACCATTCCCTGTGGTATTTGAAGTCGCCTCAACAGGCGACGAACTGCGGCTGCTACAAATATTAAAACCACCAGTAACGCAGAACTAATGTCCAGTTGGACAAAATTTCCAAGCATCAAAACTTGCTATAGTTAGAAAAATACCGGATCTATTGCTAACTGGTGATAAATGCTATACGTTTAAAAGCTCACGGTTAGAAGACTCTCACATACCAAAGCATAATAAGCTATTATTAGCGTTCAGGATTCATAAACGCAGTAAGGTCTATAACAAATTGATCGTAGACAAAGCGATAGATGTATATAATCATATTTTTATAAAAAACCCAACTGTTAGTGCATAAACGTTCTAATTGATATTCTAAATTATTAGCTTTTAAATTTTAAATATATTTTTAGGTTAAAGCACGTATCTGCTAGAATTTATACGCAGGAATTGTTTGGTTGCTAGCCATAGACCAAAGTTTAAATATTTGAGACGAACCAATTTTCCTAGAAATGTCATATCTTTAAAAGGTGTTAAATCTTCAAATAGACTTAAGCTTTCTAGGGGAACATAGCAGCTTCTTGGATTTCCGTCTTAGGGCCGTATGCATCGGAATACAGTTATTATGGTCGATTCGGCACTATTAGGATTAATTATGTGAACGAAGTTAGGTTTATTGGAAAAGGAAAAGCTTGATCAAACGTAGAGGTATTATGTTTGGTAAATGAATAAAATTCCGGTTATACATTTACCAGTTAAAGTCACCAAACATTCGTTGCATTTAACCGAGATATTTATTGCTAGAATCAATTATATAACATTGTTTTAGGTGAAGCGTTTTGGCCAATGTATAGAACAACGCCAGGGTCATTATTTCTAAAAATTTATTTTGTCATATAACCGACCATTTTTCAATTTGACAGCATATAAAATTAAATAACTTTTAGAAATAATGTCCTTATAGCTGAGATGACGTAGAAGTAAGCTGAAACGCGTGTTGCAGCTTTGTATATAGATTCTTTTCTACACAGAATGTCCTCAGTTGCATACTCTTTTTGTCTAATAGTATATATTGCACTCTTGATAAAACCCAAAACGATGACGGTTTTATCATTGATTACCGTAAAGCATTTTTAAAATTTATACCTCAACCACGAATTAGTAACACTGGGTCAAGATTAAGCTTTGGGTGCAATGAAAGCCTTGTGAATAGAAAATTATTTGAATGTTGTCAAATAACTTTTTATTTTTCCGGTAAGAAACACTTCCTTGTTGTTGCAGCGTTCAGAGATGCCGCAGCGGATCCAACAACGATGGGGATACCTACGGGATAGCACAATGTGTAACAGTAAATGGAACCAGGCGAACGAAGCGATCAAGAAGACAAACGCAATTTTAAGCATTAAATCCATACGCAATGTTTTGTTCGCAGAAATCTGACGGGGCTGGCTACCCATGCGTATTTTTTTCGAAATACCCATCAGAAATGTATGTGGGTAAAGAAGTTTTTGGCCGCACTGCCGTTTACCCGCTGAAATCTAACTTTTTTATTCGCGGGCATACCCGCGCAAAATTTTTTTGCTTGTTATCCCGCTCGATTTACGTTTAAAAACTCTTTATTAGTAACTTTAAGAACAAACCTTTAAACAAAAACTGTAACACCGGATAATATTGCACATTACACCAATCACCGTTAAAAGTATTTTTAAGTGAACAGTGCGCAAACACCAAACATGAATTTGTCGCACTGTGTTCAAGATCTTTCATAAAACTTGTGAACATATTGTTCCAGCGAGCGTGCATCATTTGTGTCCCTGTTTTAGACAAAAACTGTTGTAAACCGGAATTATTTCGGCGGCGTTTGCTTACAAAAATTTTACGCTCTCGGAATCTGTGAATTGATTACAATTTCTTCCGCCGTCTTCATTTCCACTAACAACTATAAATATAATACATGAAATTTTGCATAATTAATACTAAAAATATGGTTCTCCGAAGCAGTACTAATTAAAGCTAACAAAAAATAGACGCATTCCAGCCGTTAGACGCAACAGATGTAGACGGTCTTAAATTCTGATTCAGGACATTAATCTTTGTTTTGCTAACCTTTGTTTGGCTAATTAGAATACCTAAACGTTTTAAGACTACAGCGAACAAGCCAGTTGAGTATATAACGCCTCGACACATTTTCTATTATTTTTCCTCGTTAGTGTAGGTGGTCAGGGACCTCATCAAAGGTACTCATGGTCGATGCGGGCACAACTGCGGCGCCAGACGCAAAACAGTGATCAAAATCAGATTTATATTAATCAAGAGCACCTTTGAATTTAAAATTTTACACAAACAACCGGATGTTTATAGTGGGGGTATGCAAAAACACATGGCAGAAGTACAGATGTTTGATCATTGGGCATTTTTTGCTAAAACTGGTCGTTTGTTTCAAACTAATTTTTCCTGTTTTTGGGTATATGCGAAAACAACCTGATTAATAATATCGTTGAACCATATACAGTATCATGTACAGTTTGATATTTTACCGCTGGATGCTGTAGGATTCAACTAAACAGATTTAACAATTTCTATAATCAACGGGCTATATATGTGACAACGTATAGTGTTGGATGGTAACCATATAGATTTTAAGCTATAGTATCCTTAGATATTACTTCACAAACTATAGATATAGGCCAATATTTTCAAATACATATAGCACCTATCACTGGTTAGTAATAGGATTTCGAACTAAACTGCTGCAATTGCAGATCTCATAGTTTGCACAGCAGTAGAGTAAGTCAAATGCAATAAATGTGCTGAATTTCAAACCTCGCCATTAGCTGGTTCGAAAGTTACAGAAGCTATCACTAAGTTGTAATAGGTGCAGCGCAATACGGACTGTAAACGTAGCATTGGCTGATAGAAGCAAGTAGGCGTATCTTTATGTAGTTTTTTAAAACACGAGTACTAGGGTCAGGTAAACTTTTACACTTCAAAAACTGGTGAGTCAAATTGGCTCTCTCCGAAATAGGCTTTTCCGGACTACACAAATTGAGTCAAAATTCGACTCCACCAGTGTCAAATTCGACTCAATGAATCGCTCAGTGAGTCGAATTTGACTCTGGCGGAGTCGAATTTGACTCAGTTTGTGTAGTCCGAAAAATCCTATTTCGGAGAGAGTCAATTTGACTCACCATTTTTGTAGTGTAGTATTAATAATCGTTTTGAATTTAAAATTTCTTTGTATCGAAAATTTAAGATATCTGGTGCAAACAAATATTTGGAACAAATTGTAAAATTAGCAGATCTGAAGAAATACAGCTTTATAAAGAAAGTTTCAACTGATGAAAACCCCTTTTATGGAATCTATATTTGTGTCAATGTCTGGCTTTGAAAAGGGCTTCAAATGACCGGTTACATATAGTTTTAGCGCGTTCCGCCGGATGCAAAGTTGGCCCATATGTTGCGAGCCGGAGATAATTGGCAAATAGAGATTGCTAATCTTAACAACCATCTAGTCTTCAAAACTTTATACTGAAGACCTTTTTGTACAGCTCTCGCTAACGAAAAATTAGTATTGCCTGAACGACACAGACCAAATCGATGTCCAAGACGTAAAAACTGCCAAGACCTCTTACAAAAGTTCTTCTACCCGTACGCTAAACCAGAAATTGACTACAGGTGCTGCTCGAAAGTAGTTCAATTTAGATTTTCGCCAGTCTCAGGCGTTTATTTAATTTTTAAAACTGCGGTTGAAGTTTTTGCGCAACTTATGTTAGCTTATAATAATGCCGCAGCAGCTGATACAAAAACAAGGGAGCCATCAGCCACATACTCTGCTGCGGAATATATACTGGTTTTATAAACTTGCCGAGTGCAGCGAGCACAAACCAAATGCAATAATAATACTAAATATAAATAATAATAATAATACTACTAATAATAATAATAGTAATAATAATAATAATAATAATAATAGTAGTAGTAATAATAATAATAATAATAATAGTAATACTATGTAAGGTTAAAGACCTTATAAATTTTTTATGAACCTTTCTATTCTATGTTATACGAAATTTTCTTACTTTCAAAATGAAAGGCTCCTGTTCGACCTACCCCCACCCGACTGCTTACAACCTGTACACAACCGTGCTAGCGTCACCAAAAACAAGTTGACCACAACTGTTTCACAAGTTTGCTTATTTCACCATTCTGCAAAAACAACCAGTCGCAAAGCGCAACAAAACTGTTTAAACCGAATTACTCTCCGGATATTGGGTGGTTTGAAAATTGAAGTTAACCGATATGCTGAGATAGATACCTTTCGTTGACCAGAATATAGGCACTGCAAAACCTACTTTTAACTAAATTAGGTTCTGCGTGGCGAAAGCAACATGCAGTTAGGCAGGTGAATGATTGAGGAAAAAGACGTACCCTGAAGCTGGACCCTTTAGAATTGATCGTGTTTAGAGTAGTGATGGGTATCGAATATTTTTTTTCATAGCCGGATATTCGGCAATTCTTCTCGGACATTTATTCAGATATTCGTAATGAAATTTTCTATTTCGGATATCCGAAACTCGATTTTTGGGTTTTAGGTTCCTGAGGTTTATCGCGAGCGAAGCGAGCAACAAAATAAATATTGTTGTTTCACAACGTTTCTTTATTCGTGAATTACGGGGTCTTCGACAGTAACTATGATTGGCAAAAAGACCAGAATTAAATAGATCTAAATTTTAGAAACAATATACACCGAAAAAGCCAAATCTACTCACAAAAAATTGTCAAGAATTTAGTTCAATATTCTGACTCAGGTTTGAATAAATACATAATTTCTTTTCGTCAGTCCAAGCTACATTTAGTGGTGAAACAATGCAAATTATTCCAAAAATTTCTTATACAATAGCATTTCGGATATTCGGATACATATTTCTTTTTGGATACATATACGGATATTTGTCACATCCGGATATCTGGTGCCCATACCTATTGTCTACAGTCACAAGCTGCACTCGGTATATGAGGATCTATGAAATTGCGTGGTAATCACAAAAATTGTAACATGTTTGTCGTAAGTTACTTTCGGAAATTCGCTTGAAACACAGATCCTGAATACAACCTTGATTTGGCGCCCTGGTCTTTGGGAACCCAAACAAGTAATTCCAAATAATTTTCAAGCTTAAATTTCAACATATCATCCATTTAAAAAGCTTGTATATAAAATTATTATTCGAAGAAGCTATTTCGGTCTAATTTTGAGCACATAATCCTTGCTGCCTATTAGTGACGTGATAAACATCAATATTGAGACTTTCCTTGACGTTTTATATATCCTAACACAATCACTATTTATCTATCTATCTAGCGACCTTTAACGCAGACGACACAAAGTTGGTTAATTCGTGAAACGACAGCACATGAAACTTGAGTTGAGCGTTGCAATTACTATGTAAATAGGGACATTTTGTGATAACTAAGATTTAAAAAAACAGTAAATTCGGCGTTTTGAATTAAGTACCTTCATTTTGGGCACCTTTAAAAGTTCAAAACTGGTTTGCAACACGTAAACTTTTTCGCAATTACTGCGTGTTTATTAATAATGTTCTTCGAGCGTTAATACCACAAAATTCAAAACTGCATTTCTTTGTAATTGCAATGAAAACAGATTGCTTTTTAGATTTAAAATTGAAGTCTGTATTTTTAGAAATTTGTGTCTTATTCCAACTATATAACTTGAATTTTATACATTATAGTTTGTACGCTCAGGTTTAACGTACCTAAAGGTACAATTTTGCCAACTAAGATACATCCAAGACGTAAACTTAAGGGTTGCGTTATACTCGGCATCCGGCACCGTCCGTCACCCGTGCGGCACCGTCCGTCACACAGTCTGTCACCTGTACGGCGCCGTTTGATATTTTAGAGGGGAAAACATTAAATGATATTTTAGAAGGGGAAAACTTTAATTGATCCGCATTTGTAGTTTTGATCACATCAAATTGCAACTTTCATTACACCGATTTACTTTAAATTCAGCATAAATTTTCCAATTATCATCTTTTACTCTTTCCCGCACGAAGTTAAGCAGTTTCTGCTGCAATTAGGCACAGGCTGTTTGGTTAATAACGTTGTTGCGTTTGTCCAAATAGTCAAATCTGATTGGTCTATAAGTTTAATAGCAGTTTCGCCGTGGCGAAACTGTTATATTACGCAAAATAGCAGATTGGACTAGGCCAATTGGTAATTGGCCTGCATTGCAGATTGGCCTACGAGCTATACATCACACTTTTATATACACCCTTAAATAGTACCACGCGTTGTTTGGTACTCAAAAACACTAGAAATAATAAAAACTTATGTATTAAATTAAATTCAACGCTGCATCTACTCAGCATAGTCTCGTGCAGTTGTCGGTTAAAAGTCAACTAAGTTATGAAAAATGAAGCAACCAGCACTCTATAGTAAAATTCGTTGAACGTAGTCTAAATTTTAGTTTTATATACGCTAGCGAAACTATCCATCTTGTCGCATATATCGCACATCAAATATTGCACTAATTTAAATGGAAGCTTGACACTGAGAAAAAAATTAAGTTACCGTTTGTTCACAAAATGTATTCTAAAACTTTGCGTTTGCTTCAGGCTTCGTAGGCAGCTCAGCCGTCGTGTTAATAGGGGGCTAAAAAATTTTCAGTCGGAGCATGCAAGGTTTTTCAATGACGCACAAGCAAGGTTGAAAATTTTCTAACGGAGTCAAAATTAGTCCGGGGGTAGAGCCCGCACGACATCCGTATGGCTACGGGCCTGGTTTGCTCACAAAGCGTTGTCATAGGTGAAGGCGACTGACTCAAACAACAAATGTAATACTTCCGTGTAGGGTATTAAGACAACCAGCGTATGCTGAAACTACGCTGTTCACATGCGTCTATCTTTAGTCTCAAATGTGTGTTGCATATATCACCAGTAAGAAATAGGGCTACTACTGCAGTGTCCCTAATAAAACAGGCCGAGAAAATAAGGATCAGTGGGTCTCTATTGTTTCTCCTAATCAATAGAAGTCGTTATCCCTAGTAATGCGAATTCCAAAGTCGGCACTCCTTATATGCGATCTTCTTTTCCTTTATATCTATATCCCTTGTTGAGTCCGTAAAGGAATAGAAATCAAAGCGGTGTAAGAAAAACGTGACGTCAAATAACAGCTGTTGGCTAAAAGATAAATAACCGTCGGTAACCGAATAACAAACGGTTACCCTTTGCAGAGGTAAAACGAATATCAGTCATCCCCTTTTGGCCAGCTTTTTGCTACAGCAACTTTTCAACCAGATAATAGTGAAATTTCAAATGTAATATATTTTCGAGTTTGATTTATCCCGGTTTCGTAAGATATAACTTTTAAGTAATAGTAGAGTGTGACCGTACAAGGCATACGGTATGGTTTTTGTTCAGGACCCTGCTCTATGCATAGAGGTGAAATATTGAACAAATGCGAGTTTTGCAAAACATTAGCACTTTGCACCGAAAAGAAACGTTCCCAAAAGTAACGTAAATATGCACCACTGTGGTTTGACCCGAACCTGATTGTGATTTGGCCGGAACCTGATTTTATAATGTTTGGATGCTTAATTTGGTCAATGATGTTTAAACATGCGAAACAATAACAACAACCTAAAAGCATATTCCTGTTTCCTAAACCCAGGTATAGGCGAAAAAAATTAATCTAAAGCCCAAGAATACTGTAACAACCGGACGCCCCTATAAAAGTATAACATGCGGTGCTTAACTATTATATTGTAGGTATTTCGCCATTCAGATTCGCCGATCCACTAGCGTCGCAAACCGCTTACTGCTTATAAATTGCAGATTTTAAACGATATACGGTATCTAATATCTAAGAAGGCTACATGTATAGTGTCACATTTTGTACAAAATGAGATCGAATTCATTTATATATTCATCTTTTTCTACCTTTATATTATGTGACAAAGGCCAAAAAAGCACTTTTTTATCCTAATAAACCATTGAAAACAATTTTTAGGGTCTAAAAATCAAGCTTTTAAACGATAACAACAGTCTGTTTGCGACGGTCACAGTGTCGCAACGAGCCCACCTTGCTATGGGAGGCTAAAATTTTTACAGGACAAACATGCGCAAAAGTTTTCTGGACTTACAAGCAAGATTGACGATTTTCTAGTTTAGCAACGATTTTTTCAGGGGGGCGGGGGCTGAGCCCCCTGTTCCCACCCCTTGTCTACGAGCGCGCAGGAACATTAAAACATATTGTAGACAAAATTGTAAAATGGTGCTAGGGTTTGTTATTTATGCCTGAATAATTTTACAGTCCATACGATGCTTTTCGATGCTAAAACGTTGTGGGAGTAAAGTTTTAGCCAAACCACCGTCTAAAAATACCGAACACGAGATGTTTTGCAAAATTAGTTTAAAATTGTTAAATGAAAAAGCAACAGGGTATAAACAATTTAGTATAATATCTATTGGTTAACTGGTAATAACGGTGTTCAAAATGTTAGGTATTTGCTTATAAATATAGTACACATGCTTTGTGTATACGTCCCACAATTAACATTTTAGCTAAAAAAGGATTATCAGAGTGTAACTAAATGGATCGCAACGGCGTGTCGTCAATAATGCGGAACTCGCAGCCAGAAGGGATTAGAAAGACTACCCCCTAACAAATTTTAACTGTGCTTGTTTAAGTCATTGAAATTCTTTGAATGCCCCTCTTGAAAAATGGTTTAGCGGCCCATGTGTAGAACACGGCCGGAACAGTAGTATAAACATATTCCTAAGCCTAAGCCTAAGCCTAAGCGTATTGATGAGCCTATTCCTATTAAGCCTAAGCCTGAGCCTAAGCCTAAGCCTAAGCAAAACAGTAGTCTAAAGCTTAAACTGACCCTTTTATAGCCTCTCTGGAAAACGATCCGGCCCTGTTCTATACCTGGGCCGTTTAGCTTCTCTTGGCAAGGTGACCTGGCTTGGAAAATGCTATAATGTTGTTCGTAAGCGCTCTAGGAGTTTAAAATCAGGGAGGCAGGGCCCGAAACTCAGAATGGACATAACCAGTGGCATGCCAAAAGAGGGACTTCTTCCACAGTCAATATGATGGTTACTTTGATTACTTCGTGGTCAAAAAAGTTTAAGTTTCATTTTAGACGAATAATAAATGTTTAGTCCGCTTGGTTACACTACTTGCAACTGGTGCCAACCTATTTACACAACGAATTTCGTCATACAACGAAAAATCTTAAAAAATGTTTAAATCAAACCGAAATTCTAGTTCCAACCATAAAAAATCAGTATTAATTTACATATTATGTAAACTCAGCTGGAATTGCGCCTAAAATACGTATGTGGGACGTTCTAGGTTTAGTTATAAACTTAAAATCGCAATCTGAAGGAAGTAGCAATATGAACTGAAAGAAATTCTAGTCACGTCTCCAAGTTAACTGAAATAAGATCGTTTTGTTTAATTTTTTAGTTTTTTACAGTACAAAAAACCGAGCAGAAAAATAGCTATCTTCGGTGGTCTGGGACAATATCTTTTGAATTTGCGGCGTAATAATGTTTGTAAAGCGTCTGGGATATTCAAAGACAAGTTGTTTATTTTGAGCCATTATTTCATGATGCCGCCAGAAGAAGGGTTCTGGTACTTCCTGTGCAAATTGAACCGAAATTCTCCAATGTCACAAAAATGGTTAAAAAACTTTTAAGTCAACAATATTCAGCATCTGTATCATATTTTTTTCTTTGTTGCTTGTCGCCGATACTGCGAATTCGGAGCATGTATACAACAGGGCCGGAACAGTAGTATAAGCATATGACAACTTGATTGTGTTGAAGTTATATTAAGAAGCGATAGCGTGCTTGAAATTGAATTCAATGAAAGAAGAGGATGATACAGTTTGAAGTGAACGATTGGCGTAAATACCTTGAGTAGTTAAAATTTTCAACCGATCGTTCCAATATTTATTCTGCTATAATCAAGTTTCAAACAAGCTTTTTCGAGCACAATGCTCAAACCTCTGATCGGATTTAACTCATTCTGAGTTATATTTATTTACTTTCGACACCGAGTACTTCAAAATAACAATAATGTCCGACTTCGATGTTTTATTTTTTGGTCAAACCTGCTCAATATTAGCTAAACAATGTGTTTATTATTTAGGAATAAAATTGATAAATGTTAAGATTTGTTGACCTGCTTTGGGTTAGCAACATTTTCTTAATTCTGGTCCAGATTTGGTCTATATATTCCCAACCCTAGGTCATAGTTTCACAGGTTTGTTTCAACCAATTTTTCGACGAAAGCGGAACTATTAATTCGGTTATGATAGAATTCAATTTTTTCACCAAAAATATAGTTGGTATTTAACATGTCGGAACAATTGACCATTCAATGTCATGTGCTAATTTGTTATATTTCAAAGCAGAACTCGTTTCAAGCGGGATGGGAGAGGCGCAAGTCCGCACCTCCCGAAGGTTTTCGTACCTTGAATGCTGTGTGATTCTCTTCTACGAAAAACCACTATGAGTTCCACTCGAAGAAGCGTCTACATTAGATGGATATAGGCAATATAGCTCGTTGAAATTTCTTGAAAAACAACAAGAAAAACTGCTCAGTTTTCCTGATCTTAAAGATTAAAAAATACTTTTATAGTTCGCTACAGATGGCGAAAAACACAAGTTTTTTCTGAGGTTATTTATGCTTTTCTGAAATTAATTCCTGGCTACACAACGAGGCATGAATGGCGTAGTCAAGGTGGGTGTGAAAGCAGTAAGTTTTCGCTTGCGGGTAACAGTGTCTTTTTGATGCTACAAAGAATCCGGTTAATGCAAAAGGCAGCGTTGTTTTTCTTTCCCAGAGTCAGCTAAAAACTGACTTAATAGATGACAGGTTCAGTGAATGATGTTTCTAAATCGAGCCAATCTAAAGAAACGGGCCGGAACAGTATTATAAAGCATATTCCTAAGCCTAAGCCTAAACCTAAGCGTATGAATGAGTTTATTCCTAAGCATTAGCCTAAGCCTAAGGCTAAGCCTAAGCCAAGCAAAAAATTAGTCTAAAGCTTAGCTTATTCTATTCTGGTCCCACAGAAAAAAGGTTCCGCCCCTGATCTTTACATGGGCCCTAAATCGAAAGAACGTGAATCAATTATTGCAATTAGCACAGATCTGCATGTTACCCGCGGGGTAAGAAAATCTTGGCGCGGGTATACTCGCCGGTAAAGAATTTCAAAGCGCTGGTAAAAAATTTGTGAGAAAGGTTATGTTTTTAAATTTTTATTACCTATAATGAAAACAATTTCATTAGAGTTTAAATAGGTAGAAAAAGAAAATGGGGGATCCATGCTGCAGTGGAAAAATTTGCGTTATAAAATTCCTTTGGCCAATTTTAATTTTAGAGCCGCATTAACTACAGTTTAAGCATATTTCAAAGCCTTAGCCTAATCCTAAGCAAAAAATAGTCTAAAACCTATAAAGCGTACTTTTTTACAGTCCAATCAAAACTATGTGACTGGCCTAAAAGTAAGACGAGCCAGCAAATTAATATCTATATGATGTTTAAACTAAAACATATACCGACTGGGTTGATCAAATAACTTTCAATGGTCACTTTAAAAAATGCAACAATTACCTGTCAATTTCACACAGTTGTTACTTTTGCGCGATGCCTGAGGAACTAGAAATATTTGAAACGTCACCCATGCCGTCCGGCATCGTTCTTCACCGTGCGCTATTATACGTGAATTATACTCACGTACGATATCGTATGGTGATGGAAGGTGACGCACGATGACGTACAATAACAGACGGGACCAAACGGCATTAAAATGATACAAAAAGTATTATCACAACGGCCCATGTTATGTTACTTTAAGGGACGTCCAGGTTTCCGGTGGGTCTATAAAATAGTAGGTTTAGATTCTAGATTGCATTTTTTTTGCCCAGGCTTAGGCTTAGGCTTAGGAATACGCTTAATCTACAGTTATGCCGTTTAAAGTATTAACATTGGCCATCACAACCATCAGAACTTTTAAATTAAGTGTTGTTCAACATTTTCGCAGCTTGCAATCGTTTGGAAACTACGACCACAAACGACTGAACCAGACCATATGTAGTAGCCATATATAGAAATTGGTCGCTTAAATTCCGTAGGTGTAAGAAATATTGGTGTTTGGCATATGGACAACTCTCTAGCGCAACTGTCAATAAAGAATGAAAAATAATAAATTTGAGATTTTAAAATAGTATATTTTTGTGATATGAATAAATTTCCGTGTGAATGTCAAACATACACCAAGACACGAATATATAAACCGAAAGCAAAACAAAAATATTTGATGACTTTAATTTATTTGTAAAAATGTCTTAGCTGATTGTATTAGTTTTGACAGAATTAATTTGTCACAAACGTCGCAGAAATCGATATTGCTTATCACTGTCAATTCCAATGAGTTGATTAATCAATTCAGCTATCGAGTTGGTTATGTCTGAATTAATATTAGTAAAGATTAATTCACTCTGAGTTGAGTTTATTTTCGCTCTGAGAGTTGAGTTGACTTCGGGTGAGTCGATTAATTAACTCAGAGTGAATTCAATCAGCTCAAACTTCTGAGTTCTGACGGTATTAACTCAGACTGAGCGATTTATTCATTCTGAGTTAAAATCAACTCACTGAACTTTAAACGAATACAATTATTGCTTTTCAAAAAGTATCAGCAGAAGTCTTCCATCGCCAACTATCGCAATGTCGTTGCTTTTAGAATATAAAACAGACAGTCGATTCAATCATCGCTTTTCGGTGAGAAGCAACCGATCGTTAGTGAAAATTTTCTATTACTTCACTAATTAGATCGTCTGCCAGTGGCGGAACCGGAAACTTCTGACCGGGGCGCGCGAGTAATAATAGTGAAAAAAGCTGGCGACTGAGACACCAATCGTAAACTTGGTACTACGGTAATGACCCGAATAAGACGGGGGACTGATATTTAGTTGGCTTCTCCAGAGGGCACTTCCCTGTTATTCAGTTACAGACTGTTATTTATTTTCAGCCCGCCCTCCGTCACCCTTCGTTACCGATATATCTCCGGTATTGCAACTATCCGTTGAATTAAACGTTTGTTTGTCTTGTGTCAATAGCTTGAGCGATAATGCTAGGTTTTACTTAGGAATGTACTTTCAAAATTTAAATACGCTTTCAAGTTTCGAACTCAAATTATTTGGTCCTGAAGTTATTTATCTACTACAATTAGCGATAATTGACATTTATGGACTTTAATTAGGGTTTATGGGCTCTATACGCTTACCGACTTTTATTAGGGACACGGACTCCTATTGATTTGGACTCAAAATGGGGACCCCCTCTTATTCGGGTCACTACAATACGATAATAATGCAAACTTTGAAAAAAATCAGAGTTGAACATTTGAAAATTGATTGGTCAGGTGCTTTTTATATCATAAAGAGTAAAAGCTCGGAATAGTATTTATGTTCAGGCTTATACTTATGCTTAGGTCTCGGGTTAGTTAGCAGGGTCAACCTATAATTAATATGGGCCGAATTTGCATGTTCTCAGCGAGTTTGCACACTTTGAATCGGTTTTGAAAAAGCATACATTCAAAGTTTACCAATAAACGTGTGAAATTCAATTAAAAAGTGTAAAATTTGTTAGTACCGCTTTGATGTTCTATAATCTAATAGAGATAACGCTGAATATACCGGGACTCGTGGTAATTTTGTACCGATGCGAAATATATACCAAACAAATCTGAAGACGTGAAGAATAAATGGAATAAACAGGAGTGCGGGGAAAAGTTTTTGTGTTTATATCAAACTTAAACTAAAACAAACTAAATAAAGTGCGGATTGTCTTATGGTATACACACACTTGTAACGGTCCATGTTACTTTAAGGGGCATCTGGAGTTTCTGGTGGGTCCATAAAAGAGTAGGTTTAGGTTCCAGATTACATTTTTGCTTAGGCTTAGGCTTAGGCTTAGGAATACGCTTAATCTTAAACTAACATTGGTCCATATACTGGGCCAGTTTGTCAAAGATCTATTATTCTGCATCCGATTCGTACTATTAATGCGTTATGAGAATTTTGCAATCCAAACATTTTAAAATTAATAATTTAAGCGGTTTCGTATCCTTAGCTTATGAAATATGTATTTTTTAATTACAACTTACACTTAATTGAAATTCGTCCCGTTTAAACAGCAGATATCGGTCATATCAAGAGTGCACGATACTCTTTAACTAGAATGTCCAACTCTGCGGGTCCATCATGGTACAAAATGTACCACCACAGTGTTGCGATTTTGGCAGACATCCCTTCTTTAGGGGGGCATTTTTGATGCCGAATACATACAGCGCCATGGTTCACTCATGATGTGCCCCCTAACGGGATCGATGAAAGTACACAACACATGTCAGATGCATTGTGTACGATGCAGAACCCCCAGAGTTGCACGCTTTTGTGTCATGCACACTTGATCATATTGAAAACACGGCAGATGTGCAATATACAGACGTGTTATTCAAGACTATAGTGCAAAGATTGACGCCTGTAGACAGCTCAACATGCTAGGGGAGGCCAAACAATCTTAAAAGCGGTTCGTGCTGGTTTCGCATTGCTTACAAACGACGCTAAAGTTTTTGTGGCTTCAGGACTCAATCATTTCCTGGACTGCCTTTTCTCTGGTACGGCCCGGACTGTTCGTTTGCATAACTACAGATTGCAATAAAGCTTTGTCAAAATTTTATTTCAGTGATTAATGTACTTCCGTGTACAATTGCGCGTTCAGATCACATGTTTATGTCCCAGATTGTGGCTGTGTCACACCAGAGGCCTATTGTGCTTCAGTAACAACCGAAACAATAACTAAAAAGCAGACACTGAAAAAAATAATATATTTCATTATAGAATTTGTGGAGAGTCGAAAAAATAACAATATCGCAGGCTTTAAATTCGTGTTATGCTGAACAATTGAGGCTTGAAAATTTTCGTGCTTGGTATGCTTGCTAGAAAAATATTTTTCATTCTCGCTTCGCAAACAGTTTTTTGCATGAGGTGGTACCATGCCAAAAAAATCCTGGTTACGTCCCTGCATGCTGGAAAGCAAACCGATTTTGATTCGGCAACGTTCTTATATGTTGCCAAGCAAATAGATTTTGATTGGGCAACATTCCTGCATGCTGGAATGCAAACCAATTTTAATTGGGCAATATTCCTGCATGAAAAGTAGACAGATCCTGATTGGGCAATGCTCCTACATGCTGAAGAGCAAATCGGTTTTGATTGGGCAACGACCGTGCATGCTGGAAAGCAAAGCCATTTTGATTGGACAATAGTCAGTATTAAAACAAGCCTTTCTTTCATCGTCAGAAAGATTAATTTTGATTCACTAGCAGTTTGAGTCGTTGTCAGAAACAAGTTGACGTTTAACACGGTTCAGTATCCGACTGGGACAATCAGGTGTTCGAAACACGACACATGAATTAAAGCACTATCACTAATAAATGCAACTTCCACAATATCATGCGTACACCAGGTAGTAAATTTGAGGAAGTAGTGTGACAGACACTGAAGCCATAAAAGAATGCCCATGACACTACCACCTAACTAAAGTTACTTGGTGCACGCATGATATTGTCGAAATGGGAGTTACATAATTTAACGTGGACATGGCCATCTGGCATACCGTGCAAATGCCAGATGGGCCTCTTACAATTTGAACTGTGCAACAAAATTAAAATTTTAGTTATATAAATTATTACTCTTAAATAGTCGGTACTGGGTGAGTTTATTACCAAAATGCCAGCGCAGATTTTTAAGTGTAACGCGTTACACAAATTTCAACGCTTACTGTGAATATACGTTTGTTCAAAGAGTGAAATATATACAGAGTAGCGTTGAACCCACATATCCGTGTTGGATCCGGTATCGGTAGAATCCGGTGTGTCGTATCGGACACTGATCCTTTAATTTTTGTATATTTGAAGATAAACTAAGTTGAACAAAGCCCATCAGAAATTTTTTTGTAGTAAAATAGTAAGGTCCCTCCTACTTTACAATTTTTTCTCTCAGAAAATTTTTTCGTAAAAAAATTTTCCCCAGAATTTTTTTGATAAAATGATAAGGTCCCTACCTTACAATTTTTCCGTTTCATAACATTTGTTAGCCCGCCCCGCCTCCCGTCACAAATTTTTCGATCCGCCGTTGGCTCTGACGTGCGTTAAAATATAACGAATCTGGTTGCATCTCAGAGGACGAAGGTAAATATTTGGCTAACGTATTGAGGTAACCCTATAGCAGTAAACGCATTATTATAAAAATGAAAGCAAAATGCCAACTCTCAACGAATCATGGTTTATTAGGTTGTTCACAATTTGATGGGATACATGCGACTTATATTCGAAGCTTTAACAAGATGTCACGAGAGTTTTCTCATCAACGATGCCAACTATATATATACAAATTCGCACGGGTTCTTATAAGCTCAAACAGAAAATGGGTAGGTGGGGCTATAAGTTACGAGTGTAAATTTTTTATTTTTTCGTCCTTTCATTTTAGGGAATGTTTTGGTACTGTAATTTTCGTAGTACTGTAGCGACCCGAATAAGATGGGGGACTGATATTTATTTGGCATCTCCAAATAGCACCCCCCTTGTTATTCGGTTACGGACTGTTGTTTATTTTTATCCCGCGCTCCGCCGCCCTTCGTTACTGAAATATATCCGGTACTGCGGTTATCCGTTGAATTGAACGTTTCTTTGTCTTGTGTCAATAGCTTGAGCGATAATACAAGGTTTATACTTAGGAATGTACTTTCAAAATTTATGTACGCTTTAAGGTTTCGAACTCAAATTATTTGGTCCTGGAGACATTTATACCCTACAATTAGGGATAATCGATATTTATGGACTCAAATTAGGGTTTAGGGACTCTACCCGCTTACGGATTCTTATTAGGAATACTGACTCATATTGATTGGGACTCAAAATGGGGACCCCTTTCTTATTACCCCCCTCTTATTCGGGTCAATACAGTACAGCTTTTAATATTATGGTTTTAGTTAATATATTTTACCGATCTTGAGAGCTCATTTGAACACGAATGACAGCAACATACGAAACAATTACTATTCAGAAACCTTTATTATGCAATAATTCGGAATATGAAGCCTATCTTTTCGAACCCGAATGTCAAAAAATATTTTCTAGTTTCTTTTGGGCGGGTGTACTCGCGGGTAAAAAACAAAATTTTCGTGTAAAATGCGCGGGCAAGATAAAGAAATCCTTACCCGCTTACACCTCTGAGCTTACACATTGTATACTGTGTTGTATTTAAGGTTACCTTTCGATCACATTGAAAATTAAGGCATAGGCTTAGGCAAAGGATTGGGCTTAGGCTTTGAAAACGGCTTCCCTAAGCTAAGCCAAACACTAATTCAAAACTTTCGGGGGCGGGCACATGAGCCGCATTTTGTATACACATTTTGTACCGTGTTCATTTTTAGCTTAACATTCAGCCCTAAAACTGGCATTTATCTGAAGTGTAATCGGGCCCGTAGCCAGCTCATCTGGCTAACGGGGTCAAAATTTTTTAAGGAAGGACATACAAGGGTTTTCGTCCACTGATACAAGCAAAGTTGAAAATTCTCTTGGGGGGCAAACCCCTTTAGCTACAGGCTCGATTGTAACCAAATAGAAAGGAAACAGAGTTGTCTACACTGTTTACCGTTGGATAGTTTATATTGAACAACACATAAATTGTAAAGACTTATTTTTCTAGTGGAATTTAATAGTTATTTAGTTTTCTGGTTGATTTGCAAGTCTAGTACCGCATAAAATTTCTACAAATGACTCCCCATGAGCAAAACAATTCTAAACGTTTTTCTAATCTCAAACATAGATTATCTCGGCTTAAGACAAGCTAGCTAAGTAGGTTTATGTTTGTGTTTTACCGTTTAAAAAAGTGAAAAAAAACTATTGCAGCATTCAAGGTCCGCTTTATCTTTCTACCTAAAATCAAAATGTATTAACTGGATATAAGTTTCTGTTTCGCGTATTAACCGGATACCCGGTTCTGTTTCCGTTATATTGATATCGATTTGCGTTATTGTTACTATTTAGTGTATACCTTGCCTAAAATAAACTCGAATATACACAAATGTATGAATACCGCATATATAGTATACACTTACACACTTTGCTTGCCGGCAATTTAAATTGCTGCGACCGGTTAAGACAAACCAACTAAAATTATTGGTTCTTTTAGATAATATCGCTAAATCATTAGTTGGATATGTTGAAAATTATTGTTGTGTTGTTAGCACTATAAGCACAAGTTAAAATTAACTCATCAACAGAATAACAAAACAAACATAGAAGTAACTCGTCTTAAGCTGAATGTTGTTTTCAATGTCTTGGTCCGCATGTAAATTTGTTGCCTGCAAAAACAGGAACAATCAGTCACGTCGCACCTCCACCCTGCTGCTCTTCCCATATGAGATGAAGCCAGTATGCTACCTGCAACGCAGCTATCTTGAATTTTTTAAAAGTACGGCCAATGTAAAGAACACGGGTGGAACAGTATTTATAAGCATATTCCTCGATCCGAAACCTAACTCAAGCAAAAAAATTAGTCTAATGTTTAAGCTTACTCTATTGAAGTCCCACAGAAAAACGTTCTGCCCCTGATCTTTATATACATGGGCCTACGGTGAGCCAGATTAAAAAAGTCATATTTTCTTAAAATGTATCTTGTTTAATTTTTATCAAATCAAAATAAAACAGCATCAATTCCCAGAATTAGAAAAAATGTCAAAGTGTTTTGCAATGTAAACTGTGTGACCAATAATAATCAGGAAGATAGACGTTTGCTTTTTCAGCTTTAACTGCCAGCAGAGTATTTCGATGGGAGGGTAGAAAACAAATGATATCTAGAAAGCATAGAAAGTTTGAAGCTGAGAGGTTAAAACCAAATAGAATTTTTAACCGTAATACCTGAGTCTAAAAGCGTTTTCTGATAAGGACCCAATGATTTTACTTTTGAAAAACTATGAAAAGTTTGAAAATTGATTCGGAAGCATATTTATTAATCGGCCAATGTTACTTTTAAGGCCGTTACACTACATTAAGTGTATTCCTAAGCCTAAGCCTAAACTTAAGCCTAAGCGTAACCAAAAATATGTAGTCTAGAATGTAAGCCTACTCTTTTACAGGCCCACCAGAAACCGGGACGGCCCTAAAAGTGACATGGACCTATATATTAATTTATAAGCAACAAGCATTGTTTTTTAAAACCAAAGCCTTAAATTTTAAACGTTACGGTATTAAACTTTTAAGACACTTTGTTCGTATATGTTCAGAAATAAATAAGGTGTGTGGGCTACGTTTTACTAATTTAATAAAATAACTAAAACGCAACACGTTATACTGGTCAACGTGGATACCGGTTAGCAGCAATAAAATATTGATCACAAAACCTTTTAATAATGTGTTCCTATTTCCATACGTTGCTTCTTGTTTTATATGAAACAATCTTTAAAACAGCTAAAACACTGGCCAAAATACGTATGTGTTGCGTTCCAGCTTTAATAATATAGACATAAACCATTCAAAACCAATGTTTGATAAGAGCTACAGCGTTAAATGTTAAATATCGTTATGTTGAAATAAAAAAAATTTGTTCCACATGGAAAAGTCTGATCGCCAGTACACTTTCCAATTTTTTATCATCAGATAATCAATTGCTTTTATTCCTGGTAATACAATTAAATTCACAAAGGAAGAGCACAAACACTAAACAGAACAAATGCCAAAGCTGTAGATTAACAATAGCACATCGATTTTACGGCTGACGTGATTTTGTAATGGCTTAACGGCTAAAAGCTTTAGGTTACACTGTTACCAGAGATACTTGCCTCGAGATCGGCAAGCAACATAAACTACATTATAAAAACTTGTCTCGCATTATACCGTGAGCAACTAATTGCAAACATTGTATACAAATTGCGGCTCTATGTATAGAACAGGGCCGGATCGTTTTCCGGCGGCGGCTGTATAGAGTCAGTTTAAGCTTTAGACTAACTTTTTTGCTTAGACTCAGGCTTAGGCATAGACAAAGGAATAGGCTCATCCTTACGCTGAGGCTTACGCGTAGGTTTAGGTTCAAGCTTAGAAATATGCTTATACTACTGTTGCGGTCGTGTTCAATACATGGGTGCGAATTGCAACGTGTCGCATTTAACAATTTTTGCGCATACATGAGTACTGAAAGTACCACAAGACCTGATACAAGTGGACTGATGGTAAACTCCTCTCAGCCGATACTCATGGGTTCGAAACATAGCTATTAAATGAAATGCAAAATATTCATGCGAGAAAGGATTAATAGTCTACAAGTTAATAGGCAGCGTTTTCAAACGGCGTTCAATTTATTTAAATTTTCTAAAATATGCCGCCGATGCACGTCTACATTTTGAGGTTGGCTTATCGCACGGTATTTATCAAATACATCTTCAATGCCTTCAATCTCATCTTGAATATCATATGACGCGTCTTGGAACTCGTTCAACCATTCTTGCTTCCAACCTCGCAGTTTTCGCAGTTGTCCAGTCAAATTTGCCAACGTGACCACAGACGAAATGACCAGAACAAACACTCCGCTCCAAACGCCAAGATAGCGAGTCCGGAAACGTGCGACTGTCGCTGCCGGCGCACCATATTGGATACCGAGACCTAGAAAAACTATGGAATGCATTTTTTAGGGTTCGTTTTGTCAAATGTTTGTTAGACCTATGAAATACAACATCAACGTCCGTTGTTAAGGTCTAAATATCACTTCACCGATTTAATTTAAATTAAGCTTTTCACAAGTTTTTTTACAGTCAAGACAAATTTGACTCTCGCTAAAATCAACTTGAATTTCAATAGCGTCATTTTAACTTGATTCCACTAGTACACTGTAAAAAATTGCGATTCAAATTGACTCTCACCGAAATAGACTTTTCGGGACTACACAAATTGAGTCTACATTCGACTCCA
Source organism: Enoplolaimus lenunculus (assembly GCA_030248215.1). Classification (NCBI taxonomy): domain Eukaryota; kingdom Metazoa; phylum Nematoda; class Enoplea; order Enoplida; family Thoracostomopsidae; genus Enoplolaimus; species Enoplolaimus lenunculus. The sequence goes on from JASANG010002061.1 coordinate 118,620, forward strand.
CCAGAGTCACATTCGATTCACTGAGTCGCACGTTTGACTCTGGCGGAGTCGAAATTTACTCAATTTGTGTAGTCCCGAAAAGCCTATTTCGGAGAGAGTCAATTTGACTCACCATTTTTTGCAGTGTAGTACGATAACGCCTCAGTTTGAGTCACCTATTTGGCAGTGAACGCTAGATTGCTTTCTGAATCTTAACCCCTCTTAGGTATGCGAAAATACAGGGCTATGGGGTGTCATTGAATCGCCTCTATAAAATCGAAGGGGTGTCGATGACGACCACAAAACTAAACCAAAAATAAATTGTTTGCTGAAATGCAAGGTTTCTTATACTACTCTACCTCTGTTTTTGATTCTTGTTTACTTACAAATGATCGAAATTCTTACAGAACCCATCCAAAATCAAACTGTTGGTGGTTTCTTCGTTTTGGATCGTCGCCTATCGCGCCCGTGTTCGCCTCTCCTACAAATAACTGTTCCCACGCCCCAGAAAATCTCTGCAACTGTCAGACCTAATGCTGCAGCGGTTACAGCACCAACAACAAATGATCGGGCAGTGTCAATTTTAGCGTCATGTTGCTTTTCATCCACGAGACGGCTGATTTCTTCTGTCCCATCCTTAAGCATTCGTTGGCTGCAGGTTTCCGTTCTCTTTATTGCAGTGCACAGATATTGCTGTAAATATGCAATAATTGGGTTCATGTTAAACGCCAAGGGCGGAACGTTTGTCTGCGGGACTGCAATAGAGTATGCTTAAGCTTCAGACTAATTTTTTATTCAACCTTGAGCTTATGAGCAATCTCATATAGGAATATGCTAATACTACTGTTACGGCCCTGTTCTATACCTTGACCAATAATTGTTAGAGAATATATAATTGCATTGTTTTTAATCAAACATATAATAACATGATATTTCGGATGAATAGGTCACAGAATCTAGGTAGGATTCATAGATGGTTTAATGCGTTCAATGTTGTCATCGTACTGCTATATAAAATTTTTGCTCTACGGGGAACACTTTAGATTTTACGTCAACCGTCAAATCTAAATATAAACTTACAAGCATAAACTCTTTGTTTTTATCCTTTGCTGAATTTTCTGCTTTTGATACAAGATCCTGTAACAGTTTTAGTTTTACGAATTTTCCTTGGAATAAGTTTGGTTATAAAGCAGCTTTGACGTTTTTGCAGCCGCAAATTATTCACTGGAATTTATGCTATTTTATTTAATTCGCAGCTGTGAACGCAGTTCCAAGTAGCTTGATTTACTTGCACCTATGGTTTGATTGGTCAATCGAAAATGTTGCTTTGAAAATACTTGCAGCTGCAAGTATTTCGTGCAAGTTGCAACCGCTGGTTCTCGTTACAAAAACTTGCACGTGTGAATGGGTCTTTATGAACTGTTGCACAAAAAGGTCATCTATGCCATTTTGGGTGTTTTGTTAAAAACCAACGGCCCAGTGCAGTTTTTTTATATTTCCCCACAATGTTGTATGCGGTCGTTTAGGCTGTGCTGTCGCCTATTGAACTATAACGGCAGGAATGCATTACCTGGATGCACAAGTTTTGAAAACCAGCAGTTTATGGCACGCAATTGCCAATAATATTGAAATATATAATAAAAATTTGAGAAAAAAACAAACTTATTAAGTAAGATTTCAGACACCGGCCAATGAGGTTTGATTTCAGAATTATAGACGGAATAATGAACACTTGATAGGGTGCGGAATTTATTTTTTCACTAAAAATTAGCTCACGTCCAAACGCTTGTCGGTCTACACTAAAAACTTGAAATAGTAAAAATTCTCCGTTCGGTAGACGTTTTGCTTTCGTAAATAATCGCTTACGATTAATAGCAATCAGATTATTTCTACTTGCAGCGCCAACAATTTGTTGTTGTTTTTTCGTTTCCAGCCGCAATAAATCCATATATCAGCCTATCCTACCAACCCAGGTCAACCAGGAAACCCACACTGTTTTAAAGACTATTTTGCTTACCTGAATTTCGTTCAATTCGTCGCCAATTTCTGTCAGTTTCTTTTTCAATCGTAAATCTTCTTTTCTGCTAATTCGAATTGTTATTTTTTGTAGTTTCAAGAAACGTAACACCAAGTTTGAAGTGTGGTCAAGAAATTTGATAGACGTATCTCGAAGATGTTCTTGAGCCGACTCAACTATTGACTGGTTTGTGGCAGTTGGAGTTGAAGCACGTAACCGGCCATCGATTTGCGCTGTATCTTCAACTGGCGTGGCTGGAATTAAATTAATCACGGGTACTGTATTGTTACGGCTGGATGACAACTGAGTCGCTACGTTTGCCGTCACTTCCTGGTTCGATGACAGTTCCTGAAATTAATTATAGTTTTTACACTTGAAACAATTCAATAAAATTGTTTTTGAAAGAATGCGACACGTGTCGTTTTGAAGTAAAATCGATGCAAATCTCTGTTCAAATATTTATCAGAGCTGTCGAAACTGAAAGTTAATTTTTAAAATAATCCAGTATCAAAGACAGACCATTGCCTAAACGCTGTGATATTTGAAATTTGGATTTGGAATCGCTTACCGCTGCGCTTTTGACAATACTCGACAGGATTTTAGTGGCGCCGGCCCAATCAGGAATATCGTTGCATGCTGAATCGTTCAACTTTTTGGTTAAAGTTGCTTCAGCGTTTAAGATTAATTCTTGTTTGCCAAAAGACATTTTCTGGTTTTGTATGAATGATATATAAATTACAGAATAATTGAATATAATTAACTCCTGGTGTGGGTTTTTAGCATATGATACCAATTTGCTATTCACATTCGCAACGAAATTAAACTTAAGCTGAAGTGTTTAGAAAAAAGGGGCACACTGACCGGGCATATTTGGGAACCACAGCCATAGAGCCTCCTGTAGGGACGCTCATGGTTGTATAATGCTGGCAAAAATCGGTTTTTTTCTAGTATTGGATTCAGCACAGTATACTTGCGGTACTGAGTTTTGAACAGTTTGTTGTTTTTAAAATTTCTCACCAATGTAAAGAACAGGGCCGTAAACAGTACTATAACCATATTCCCAAGCCTAGGCCTAAGCCTAAAGCCTAAGCGTACGCGAAAGAATGAGATTATATATCTAAGCCTAAGCAAAAAATTAGTCTAAAACTTTAAGCTTACTACAATGCAGTCCAGCAGAAAAACGCTTCGCGTCTGATGTTTACGGGGGCCAAATTGATAATCGGCCCCCCAAACAAGTAACAAAGGCCCCCATTAAAATGTTTCGCAGCTCTACTAATTCTTGGTCCACGAAAAAATTTTACGTTTGCCAAGATGGCGGGCCCATCAACGGTGAGCCGTCCCATCACTTAATGGTTTGGGATGCGCTTCGCGCCGGTACTGTATATATAGCTACTTAAAGTCTAACCAAATCTTTGCTTTAATGAATACTAAAAATTAGTATATAAACACTGGTATTTTTACAAGCAACATGTGCGTACTAAAACACGCTTATCTAGAAACAGTTTCGTTTAAAACTTATGCTGTTTTTGGTTGCAAAGAAAGTTCGGATACAGGTTATCAAGGATTTTATCACCTTGTTGGCGAACCGTTTTTTTTAGTCTGAACAATATACAGGTATATAGGTTTGTAGAGATAAAAACTGGTTAAGCACACCTTTGCTCTTTGTGATGCCGTAAATTGAAAAATGGTAAAAGTTTTGATTAAACAGTGTGAATGGACGATAAATCGCCGTTCGATAACTTGTCTTCCGGCAGTTGCCAAAATCGAAGCCTAAACCTAAGTCTAAGCGTAAAGCCCAAGCTCACTCCAACCCACAATCCTATGTCTTAGCCTATTCAGCTTTACTGTGGGTGACAAGTTTCAAGTCTATGAGATGTCGGATTAGCAAAGGTCGCACGGTGAGTTATCGTGGCGGCGAAAGTTTGTGATTCCTTAATAGTTTCATTAGCATTTGATGAGGTTTATGTGAACGAACGCGTACAAAAGCCAAATCATCTGCCGGTTTTCATTTTTTTTGTTTCAATTTACCTTTCGCAACAGCGGAAGCTGTGAGGTATTCTTAGTTTGATTTTTAAGTTTTACCTAAATTTTCTGCCTTTAATCAGGTCTCTGGCTAAGACATACCACAATAGCATTTGTGTTTGAAATCAAGACTGGTATTCGGTAGCATTTTATTCCATTTTTCTGCACCGATAAGCATTCAGTAATCGATCGGTCGTTGTGTTGTTTGACCAATAGAGTTGTAGTAATCACTCTGCGATAGTCTGTATTCAATTGCTATTGATCAAAAACATCTCATACCGTAATTTTGGACGAATCAGCGTATAGCAATCGTTGACAAATCTATTTCATCCAATTGGTTTGGTTTATTTGGCTTCGCCCAAGCAATCGTTGACCAGTGAAGTGTTGTTTCGTGTCAATAAATATGAGGTTAGCTATTATATATGTAAAATAATTGAAATATGTGAAATAAATCGTTTGGTTTGTCTTGATTTACGCTTGGTAGTTGGTGTGTTTGATCCGTGCTAAATATATAACCATGAGTTGAAGAATTTGTCGCGCCGCACGAAAATATTTATTTATTCAAATTTCAAAATTTTTCCGATTTAAATTTGTGTGCGGCATAAAAACATTAATTAATAAATTCATGTAATTTTTGAATTTGCGCGCAGTATAAAAATATAAATTAGCAAAGTTTAACGTTTGCGATTTATTGTATTTTCAGCTTTCATTCGAATAACAACATCAGCAATGGCCGTGTTCATCCAACGTACCCAACGAAACCTCAATTGAACAACGGTGTTGAACCACAAAAAGACAACAATATTCCAAAAGCGACCAAACATGTTGAAAGCCCTGGCAAACCGCTTGAAATTAAAACACAGTGGAAATCGTTGTCAATTGCGTACTTTATTTTGCTTTTAAATGGATTGCAATTTTCACTACGGATTGCTTCGTTGTGGCCGTACTTACAAAAGGTATTTATTGCGACCAAAACATTAGTTCCGGTTTGTTACAAAGCGCAGTCTTCGTAAGGGCTCAGAAACGCAAAGGTATACTAGTCAACGTAACTGCAAATTTTCAATCCTAAAATATGTCTAACAGAGCGTTTTAAGAATGTGTTCTAGTTTAATTTGCACATATATGTTGTCTCATGCAAATAAATGAAACAATCATTACAACAGCTGGAACACTGCTTAAAACACGTATGTGGGTCGTTCCAGATTTAATAATATTAATATAATGTATGTCGCACTTCGAGTAGTGTTCCAAGTCTATTATTCAATTCGTCACGGTTCATTCATAATATTAATATAAATGTTTTGAAAACCAAGGCCGGTACGTCCCGGGTAATTGGATCGTATAACTGCAGTGTTTTTGAAAAATTTTCAAAGTTATAATTTTTTCATCAATGTTCGCGGCAGTATTAGGCAGTAGTGTAAAACTTCGGCCTAAACCAGCAGCAGCAACAAGTAACCATTTATTTATTAAGTTGCTTCTAAAAAATAATTCGATGCATCATGTTTAGAAGTTGTTACCGAAAATTACTAGTTTGAAACGAAAAATACCAGCAAATATTAAGCATTTACAAAAATAGTCAATAAGATAGTTGAATACTTCTACGCTTTCTTGCAACATAAACTGTCTGTGCGTGAGCCGAAGCCTAAACATATGACGAGAATCGTACAACAGCTTATATTTTTAATAAATTTTAAGATTTTTAAAATTCAAACTTCAAATTGAATTCAAATTTTAAATTAAGGTTGATCCAGCTGCAAACGCCGGATTCTTTGGATGGTTAATTGCAGCGTTTAGCGGTGGACAACTGATCGCTTCACCGCTGATGGGCTACGTGTCTTCAAAACTGAAACGAATCAAGCCAGCCGTAACCGTAGGTGTGCTTACGGTGTTTACTGGCAATTTAATTTTGTGCTTTGTCGAAAATTTCGCCGTTTCAAGACGTAAATATGTTATGCTTGTCGCTCGTGCGCTCAACGGGGTTGGATCAGGTTGGTTTTTATAACACCAGAGTGCAGGGTCGGATTCAGAAATTTCTGACGAGCTGCGCTCGCTGGCAAAAGTTATGAACCGCAATGTTTACTGTACTGTAGTGACCCGAATAAGAGGGGGGACTGATATTTATTTGGTCTCTCCAGAGGGAACCCCTCTTGTTATTCGGTTACGGACTGTTATTTATTTTTAACCCACGCTCCGCCGTCCTTCGTTTCTGATATATATCCGGTACTGCAATAATCCGTTGCATTAAACGTTTATTTGTCTTGTGTGAATAGCTTGAGCGATAGTACAAGGTTATACTTAGGAATGTTCTTTCAAAATATAGGTATATACGCTTTAAAGTTTCGAACTCAAATTATATGGACCTGGAGTCATTTATGCACTACAATTAGGAATAACTGACCTTCATGGACTCTAATTAGGATTTAGGGACTCTATCCGCTTACGGACTCTTATTAGGGATACGGACTCTTATTGATAAGGACTCAAAATGGGAACCCCCCTCTTATTAGCCCTCCCCCTCTTATTCGGGTCAATAAAGTATGCTGTATATGTGACAATTTATTGACAGGGAAAATTGTAATATACGGAATCCGTACCATTTTGTTACAATAAATTTTCTGATGGGAGTGGTCGACACCTTCTGGATTCGCTAGGGCCAGAGTGTTTTTGTTTAAAAAATGAAAAATTACTCACATGAAATCTGAAGCCGGATAAGTGCTAATTTAGCGTATTACCGAATCGGGACCCTGATGCCTGTTTTTAGCTATAAATAGAGCTTAATTCAGTCGACAATTCCACAGTCCTATTTTTTCGTCAGCCGAAATGGTCCTACACAAAAATTGTTACGATGCTTGAGACAGCAAGCACATCGCAAATTTGAAGATGGCTTTTGTTGGTATACATTCAGATTGCAATATTTTCAGCGCGAAAAAGCTGGCATCACAACTGCATGCAGCATACGTCCCATTTCAATTTGAGGAACATTTATATCGTTTTTCTACGGGACTGCAATGGAGAAAAGCTTAATACTATTTTTTTGCTTAGGCTATGGCCTTTGGTTTAGGCATCATAGGCTTATCCTTATGGTGAACCTTAGGCTTAATAGGCTTATGGTTAGAAAGAACTATGCTAATACTATTGTTATTACGGCCATTAAAGTAACATTGACCCAAAATACAATATGTTACATTTGGATCTCATATTCGCAGTTAGCACAGCGGTCCGCATAGGGATGGAACCAGTCCGGTTTGTTTTCGGCTCCGGATCGGGCCGATGCTTATGGTAGTTTTTCGTTTTCAAAAAACCAGCAAAAAGTTTTAAAATAAAAGTTTGTTCGTTTCTTTGGTGTCCCTGTGTACCGAATAGTTTTTTCGAGAACAGACGGTGGAATATGTCGATATATAAGCCCATACTCCTTTTATAACTGACCTATGGGTCAAAAATTTGATCAAAGCCCGGGTTCGACTCAGTTAAATTTGTAGGAGCAACACTTGTGCCGTGTCTTGGGAACGGCCGCTAAGGCCTGCGGACCTTAAGTTTCGTCCCACGCCATGCCTGGGCCACACTAGCCTTGCATAGCATTAAATTTAGGTGAAACGGGTGCTGGACGAATTGTGTTTCAGGCACGGCCGGCATTCTACGAGCCTTTGTGGCGATGTCTTCAACACAGAAAGATCGATCGCGTGCAGTTGCAATAGGAACCGGATGTTTTGCATTTGGTATGGTTGTTGGGCCACGTAAGTTTTGTAAACCTAAATCTTGCTGATCAACCATTATAAAGGGTCGTCAGGCAAAGGGCTTCGGTGTAGTTGTTTCAAAAGTGACCAGAAAAAGTTCAAATGAGTCCTCATTATATTTTAAGAACCATAGACAAGATTTCATTGCGAGGAATGCTACCATTTTAAGCAATCATTTTAAGATATGATTGGCGAAATGTATCTAAAGAAGCGAGCAAAATATTGACTCATAAAATTAAAATTTGCTTACCTTTAAGGCTGAAAGAGACCAGTATGGGTCTTTACCAAATGGAAATGAATTTGAAACCAGGGAACTTTGGTTCCTCTCTGCTCTGGGCATTTTTCTAGTAGAAAATAATGTATACTGTGGTGACCCGAATAAAAGAGGGGGTAATAAGAGGGGGTCCCCATTTTGAGTCCTAATGAACAGGAGTCCGTATCGCTAATAAGATTCCGTAAGCGGATAGAGTCCATAAACCCTAATTAGAGTCCATAAATGTCAATAATCCCGAATTGTAGCGCATAAATGACTCAAGAACCAAATAATTTGAGTTCGAAACTTTAAACTGTACTTAAATGTTGAAAATACATTCTTAAGTATAACCTTGCATTATCGCTCAAGCTATTGACACAAGACAAATAAATGTTTAATTCAACGGATAGAAGGCCAAATTAATATCAACCTCCCCTCTTATTCGGGTCACTACAGTAGTTTGCTAGGATAACACTGACCTGAACACCATTTCGGTCAATTTTTCACGTCTACCGCAGTGGTAAAATCATTTTCTACACGCCCTACAAAACGCACTTGTTTACTTTTCCCTACATAAAGAACCCACACATAACGAACCTGAGCCTAAGCCTGAGAATAAGCCTATGATTTAGCCTAAAACCTGAGCCTTAATATCCTAAGTCTAAAAGCCTACTACAGTAAGTGTATTTGTGAACTGCTATCACAGCAGGTATGTGCTTGAGTGTATTCGGCAGACCAATACCCAGCTAACATTGCTAGTAGGGGCTAAAAATATTTTGTGACGGGCATACACGGTGTTTTCGTTGACTTACAAGCAAGGTTGAAAAATTTTCAGGGGTCCAAAATCCAGTGGGGGCCGATCCCCTCCCCATCCCCATCTGGTTACGGGCCCGGTATTTGGCCTTTTTAATTTGCGTTGCTTTAAACTTAAAACCAATCACAACAGCTTTTTTGCAATTTAAAAGTATATATAACTCATGTAATTATAGGAGCCTACCTTCGGAAAAACAAACAGACTGGGAGGCTGCAGAGACTGCGATGCTTACGATTAGACTTAGGCTGTTGGTTTAGGTTTAGACATTCGTCCACACGTCCTTATACTTAACATGTGCCATTAGATTTGAGGCAGTGTCTTAGAGAAATTTGCTGATGTCTCAAGGTCGGGGATATATAACTTGACCATGACGTTTATGCTCCGAAATCTTTCGTTTGTTTATTTTTTTATTTAAGTGATTCAGACTGCTTTCGTACCGTTTGATTATCCGGGTCGTATTTACAACAATGTTCATATCGATATGTACACAACTGTAGGATATTTTGCGGCCGCAGTTAATCTTGGAACAGTGGTCCTGTTGTACGCATGTATGAAAGAAAATGCCGTCTCAATACAAGAAGGCAAAGCAAAAACAGGTACGCGTATATAAACCGTAACAGCCTTTTGGAATAGTGACCAGTTTAGATTTAGGCTTAGACTTTGGCTCATTGATACAGATGTTTCATGGAACGATTGTTTGAACGAAACGATATATCGTTTGAATGAGAAAAGGCAAAGCGGTAACCGTCAAACGCAACGCTTTCTGGGTTCGAGCGCGGTGTGAAACGAAAATATCTATATTGTTAAAGCCAGGGGCGTAGCCAGATGCGATGGCAAGGGAGCCATGTCCTTCCGATGGTTTTGAAACATTACTTTTGTCTAATTTGAATTTATGGTCTGTGCTCTTTTCACACACTAGTAACTAGTTGAGTTGTTGGTGCTTTCCTATACTCGGAACCGACATTGCTGTAGTGGTATATCTAGGAAAATTTATTTTCGCCCGCGTTGTTGTGTGTAGTACCTGTTTTTGTACGATAAAACACACTTTAAGTATTTGTGCGCCCCTTGAAATAAAATCCTGGCTACGCCCATGATTAAAACTGGATCCGACCCACATACGTATTTTGGGCAACGTTCCAACCGATTTTCTATCTTTATAAATAGAACATTATTGACGTTTTGTTTATACACTGTTCTACACGGCGAAGTTTCCATTAATTTCTGCGTATATTTTATTAAGAAATATATGTATATTGTTTCAATGGGTTTAAAGGGTTGCAAATATTGCAATAAGGTTATCGAAACCAGACTTGGATCAGCAAATTTAGACCGGAATTTTTACTGGAATCGGAATCGATACTACAAACTAGACGATTGCATAAAATGTAGTTTATATATTGTTTTAAGTAAAAATTCTTCAAATTCTGTGCGTGAAAGTAAAAAAACCATTAAAGCCTAACCATAAGCTTAAGCCTAAGAGTAAGAATGAGCATATTCCTAAACCTAACCCTACGCCTAAGCCTAAGCCAAGCAAAAAAGTAGTCTAAAGCTTAAGCTCACTCTTTTCTAGTCCCACAGAAAAACGTTCTGCCCCTGATCTTTACATGGGTCCAAACTTCAGTTGTCATTCAACCAAAGGAACAACAGACTGCGCTGAATCAGACTCGGGTCGCTAAATATAAAACTGGTTGTGGTTGCCGTACCATCATTCGAATATTTGCTGTTCTGAATGACAGTGTTTGAGATGACCCAGTTGCCAACTCTGGCGAATAGGCTGTTTCGATAGGATATTTATGTTTAAAGTCAATTTATGTACTAAATTGCTGATTTATTGCTTAATACCTGGGCCCATGTAAAGATCAAGCTTAAGCTTTAGACTATATTTTTTGCTTGGCTTGGCGTAGGCTTTGGCATAGGCTTAGTCTTAGGAATATGCTTATAATACTGTTCCGCCCCTGTTCTTTACATTGGCCAAAACCTGCAACGTGCAATAATTTACATTTCATTCCCAGATAAATTCAGCGTACTGCCAAAGTATGATAAATTTGCCATCGTTCTGTGCCTTTGGTTTTGGTTCAATCTATTGTTTTGCTTTACGAACGGTGAAACGTAAGTGGTGCCGGAGCAGACAGGGTTGGGGTTCCGTCCAAACTCCACGGTGGGGGCCCATAACGTAGAGGTGAATTTAGAATTTTTCGGTGTTTGATCTGAGGTTGCCCGAGCTCAGACTCACGTTTGATAGCTGTGAGGACTCCCTTCCAAAGGACTGTTTCACACTAAAGTTGTGAAATGGTGGATATAGAAAGAGTACATATCTTTATGATGAATTACGTTTCGCGTTCAGCACGAAATTTTTTGACATTTTCTGCTAAAGTAGCTGAATGGCTCGTATTTTAGGTGTAAGCTTAAACGATCTTCTTATGGTATAACCAGTGGAGATTGAACACGGTACACCTCAGTCCAAAACTGTTTTTATTACGGTACTTGAATATTTCATTTTGGGTGAGTTATATTATCTTCAGTGCAATTGTAGGCCAGCGAGTGTAGCGAGCGAGAAACTATGTTAACGTTTAGCTACCTGGAGGTTATTTTAAGGAAAGTGTAGTTTGTGATACCATCAAAACAATCACCGTAAGTAGAGTAGGTCAAAACCTCGCGAACGAGAAGCCAGACGCATTTCAAAACTTCGGTCATTTTGTTTCAACTGGTTAGGGTATGGGCCCTTTAGGCGTGGCCTTCCTCAAATGGGGGTATTGGGGTGTCTGAACAAAAGAGCCGTCTGGACTAAAGGCCGTCCAGACAAAAGCCCACCTGGACAAAAAGTCTTCTGGATAAAAGGCCGCTCGGACAAAAAAACCGCCTGAACAAAAGGCCGTCCGGACCAAAGGCCGTCTGGATCAAAATCTTCTGGATAAAGGCCGCCTGGACAAAAGGCCGCCTAGACAAATGGCCGTCCGAACAAAAGATCGTCTGGACAAAAGGCCGTTCGGACAAAAGGCCGTCTGGACAAAAGGCCGTTCGGACAAAAGGCCGTCCGGACAAAAGGCCGTCCGGACAAAAGGCCGTCCGGACAAAAGGCCGTCCGGACAAAAGGCCGTCCGGACAAAAGGCCGTCCGGACAAAAGGCCGTCCGGACAAAAGGCCGTCCGGACAAAAGGCCGTCCGGACAAAAGGCCTTCCGGACAAAAGGCCGTCCGGTCAAAAGGCCGTCCGGACAAAAGGTCGTCCGAATGAAATGACCGTCCGGACAAAATACCGTCCGGACAAATGGCCGTCCGGACAAAAGGCCGTCCGGTCAAAAGGCCGTCCGGACAAAAGGTCGTCCGAATGAAATGACCGTCCGGACAAAATACCGTCCGGACAAAAGGCCTTCCGGTTGAGCCATATCAAGATATGCATCGTGGCAACAAACATAACCAAAGCATTGAATATGTCATCTAAACGTATGAGTAATTTTACCCAGACGCGTTGACCACTCGGACGGTCTTTTGTCCGGACGGCCTTTTCCACGCAGCGTTTTGACCGGACGGCTTTTCCAAGCAGCATTTTGGCCGGACGGCTATTCCAGGCAGTTTTTTGGCCGGACGACCTTTTATCCAGACGGCCTTTTATCCAGACGGCCTTTTGTCCAGGCGGTCTTTTGTCCAGGATCCCTTTTGTCCATCCGGATTGCCTTTTGTCGGACGCCCTTTTGTCCAAACGACCTTTTGTCCGGACGGTGTTTTGTTAGGCAGCTATTAGTCCGGCGGCCAAAATATTTTTTGTTAAACAATCGTAAATGTGGTCGAATACATCAAATATTAGAAGTAGCATTGTTTTTATAACGATAGCATAAAATACAAAAAAACCAAAAGACCTACTCATACGTGCAAGTTTTTACAGCGACAGCTTTTGCAGCTGAACGAACAACGGCAAGCTTTTTATGCAAGTGTGTTCAAACAATAAATAATATTTCAGCATTATATCACCACTGACAATGGCAATGTTTGATTGGACTGCGAGTCAAGCTGTATTATATAATGGAATCGCTCAAGGTGTTCAAGGCGCTGTCAGTACTGTGACGTATATTTTGTTTGCGGCATTTCTTTATGGACGGTAACTCATTTTTCCGCTATTAATCTTGTGTTAGCTTTAGTCCACGATGTAAACTGGATGTAAATAAGTAACAGCTCCGGAACCAGAATGAAAAAATTGGATAAAAAATTTCAACCGAAACCGTGTACGACACAAGATTAAGCGGCCCATGTATAGAACAGGGCCGGACCAGTAGTATTAGCACTTTCATAAGCCTAAGCCTAAACCTAAGCCTTAGCGTATGGATGATCCTATTCGTAAGCCTAAGCATAAGCCGAAGCCTAAGCAAAAAATTAGTCTAAAGCTTAAACTGACTCTATTATAGCCCCTTCGGAAAACGATCCGACCCTGTTCTGTACACGGGCCAATTAAGCGATAGTTAAAATGACGTTGAACTAATTGAGCGAAGCGAAACTAGGAGCGAAGCTCGGAGTTTCGCGAAGCGTTTTATGTTTTGTACTTGGGGGTCGAAAGGTGGATGTCGGTCCGTCCGTCCGTCCGTCTGTCCGTCTGTCCGTCCGAAAAGAATCTCAGGAACAGCTGGACCGATTTTGATAAAGTTTTTTTGTTTGAAAGCCAATTATCTTGGGGTGTTAACCTCGCATTGGGGTTTGAAAATTTTAAGCCGTTTATTAGCTACAGGCTAATTTGCATAGTTTATTAAGCCTAAATTAGGACTTTCCACAATATTTTGCTAATTATTACAGTTAGAAGCAAACTAATTTTAGCATTAAAAAGTTTTTGGATGCGGGAAATCTGCCTATACTGTTTACAAACCTCCAAAACCGATAATTGAGCAGTTAGCTAATAGATAATTTGCATATTAGCATAGTTTATAAGGCTAAATTAGGACTTTTTACAATATTTCACTAATTATTAAGGTTAAAAGCAATATAATTTCAGCACTAAAGGGTTTTTAGGTGCGAGGAATATGAATAAATTGTTTCCAAACCTCCATAACCGATAATTGCATAGTTAGCTAATAGATAATTTGCATATTTGCTTAATTGACGAGACAAAATTAGGACTTTTTGAATTATTCCAATAATGATTAGGGTGGCTGAAAGGTTTTTGCGACAAATGAATAGTTAGCTAATAACTAATTTGCATATTACCTTAATTGCTTACGTGTGTTCGAGCTTCGCTCAATAAATGTAGTCCCACTACGACTGGTTATAGTTGTCTTGAAGAGTGCCAATCATTCCTTTGCATTTGGACAACGGGCATAACTTCAGTTAACTTTTATATTGCATTTTAAACTAACAGAAACCAATTGTATGTATAAATGTGTGATTTCAAAGAAAATAGCTAGCGTTGCAAATCATGCCATCACTTTGATTTGCGTTGTATACAGGCCCGTAGCCAGCTAACAACCGTGCTTGTGGGCGCTATAAATTTTCAGGAGGGGCATACAAGGCTTTTTGATGATTTACAAGCAAGGTTGAAACTTTTCTAGTGGAATCCAAAATTTTTCCAAAAGCGCTGCGGCTGTTGGATCCCTCTAGCTATACGAGTCCGATTCTGCAATTCTATCAATGATTTCTTGTACGAGTCCGATTCTGCAATTCTATCAATGATTTCTTGTACGAGTCCGATTCTGCAATTCTATCAATCATTTCTTGTACGAGTCCGATTCTGCAATTCTATCAATGAGTTCTTGTACGAGTCCGATTCTGCAATTCTATCAATGATTTCTTGTACGAGTCCGATTCTGCAATTCTGTCATTCATTTCTTGTACGAGTCCGATTCTGCAATTCTATCAATGATTTCTTGTACGAGTCCGATTCTGCAATTCTATCAATCATTTCTTGTACGAGTCCGATTCTGCAATTCTATCAATGATTTCTTGTACGAGTCCGATTCTGCAATTCTATCAATGATTTCTTGTACGAGTCCGATTCTGCAATTCTATCAATCATTTCTTGTACGAGTCCGATTCTGCAATTCTATCAATGATTTCTTGTACGAGTCCGATTCTGCAATTCTATCAATGATTTCTTGTACGAGTCCGATTCTGCAATTCTATCAATCATTTCTTGTACGAGTCCGATTCTGCAATTCTATCAATGATTCTGACTCCGATTCTGCAATTCTATCAATGATTTCTTGTACGAGTCCGATTCTGCAATTCTATCAATCATTCTATCCGATTCCTGATTTCTTGTACGAGTCCGATTCTGCAATTCTATCAATCATTTCTTGTACGAGTCCGATTCTGCAATTCTATCAATGATTTCTTGTACGAGTCCGATTCTGCAATTCTATCAATGATTTCTTGTACGAGTCCGATTCTGCAATTCTATCAATCATTTCTTGTACGAGTCCGATTCTGCAATTCTATCAATGATTTCTTGTACGAGTCCGATTCTGCAATTCTATCAATGATTTCTTGTACGAGTCCGATTCTGCAATTCTATCAATCATTTCTTGTACGAGTCCGATTCTGCAATTCTATCAATGATTTCTTGTTCGTTTTTAGGATACGAGAACGCCCTGTTATGATTCTCGGCATGTGTTTTGTTCTTAGTTTCTACATAATTACTTATCCGTGGCCGTTTTTGCCCAAAGACCTGAGTTACGTGTTAACACGTAAGGAAATTATTAAATACATTGTTTACGTTTGTTTTTACATCGGTTTGAGTGAGTCCATTTTATTTCTTTAGTAAACACGAAATAACCTTTATTTTCGCTACTCAAATAACAACTGAACCTTTAACAACAGTCAGGACTTTTTGGCAATTTGCCAATAAACTTCAAGTCCATGTACAGGGTCGTATGCAAGCTGCAAAATTGAGGCGCATATGCCTCTGTGAAATTGCTGTACAGACGATAATAAAACAGTTTTTGCCAGATTTAGAATTATCTGCTGGGTTCTTGAAAGTTCCCAAAGTTACATTAATCATACCCTTCCGAAGGGTAATCGTGCGTGAGTACGCCCGCCCGTGGATGCAGTGGCAGCTTCGGGCACCGTTATGTTTTTAGCGTGAGTGGTGTAATTAGCTATGCCACGAATTTTTATGCGCTTATTCGTGGGTGCTTGTAATAGTTTTAACCAGTACTCGTGTTTTAATTTGATTGAAGGCAAAGGTTTTCCACACACCGCCTAAGCATTCGTCTAGGCTTGATCCTAAGCCTAAAGACTAAAGCTAAGGTCTAAACGTAACGTTCGGTTTAATCCTGATCATACTTTGTTAACACAGTCATTGACTTAGGTCCTTAGGTCGGCAACTTATTCAAGCAAACGAAGTAAATACTTAAGTACGATTTCAGAAATTATGTGGGAAGAGAGTTTTTGAATGAAATTAAACAAGTACTAATTTCTGATATGAAAAACAACTTATGAGTGGAGTACAAATATAAACTAGCAATTTGTCATCCGTCTAACCGTCTGGCCAATGTAAAGAACTGGGGCGGAACAGCATTATAAGCATATTCCTAAAGCCAAGCCTATGCCTAAGCCTAAGTCTAAGCGTAAGAATGAGCATATTACTAAGCCTAAGCCTAAGCCTAAGCCTAAAGCCAGCCAGGCAAAAGATTAGTCTAAAGCTTAAGCTTACTCTATTGCAGTCTCACGGAAAAACGTTCCGCCACTGATCTTTACATGGGTCAACCGTCTAAATGAAGACAATGTGCATATATATCCTTTATATGACGCAACGCAAGTTGCCTATACTGGAAACATTGCTAGCGCAGTAGTTGCACCTTGAATTGCGTAATATCGCACGTATGAGGGTGAACTATGTTGCAAGTATATTTTTGCTGTGTTCTTTTAGGTTTAGGAATGTTTAGCATAGTCTTATATTAGATTATATTTCTCACTAATAGTGAACACCGCGAACACAGGGATTACTTATTTTGTAGCCATATCACAGAAAAGGTTGGTGGTTAAAGTCCAAACACGGTGGGGACATCAAATTCGATAAGAGATCATACCGTTGATGGGCAACTAAGAGTGAAACGCTTAGTCGGAGTAATTGGCCCATGTATAGAACAGCGCCGGATCGTTTTCCGGAGGGGCTATAATAGAGTCAGATTAAGATTTAGACTAATTTTTTGCTTAGGCTTAGGCTTAGGAATAGGCTTAGGCTTGGGCTTAGGCTTAGGAATATGCTTATACTACTGTTCCGGCCCTGTGCTTTACATGGGCGGAGTAATTTATATGAAAAAAATACCACGCGAGCGAGAAACCAGCACAACTTTTGTAGTCAGTATTATAAATTGCAGCCTGCAGAAAGATAGCTTGGTTTTAGCCGTTGAAACCCCAATTCCGCCGAGTGTCACCACAACTAATCTCACAAACTATAGCCCGATATCGACTTCGCCTATTAGCGTTTTGACTTCAACAACGAACGCTGCTAACTCGACTCATGAGCCAGTTGGATGTAACATTCAATACGATTGGTGTCAAAATTCGCCGCGAATTAATATTATTCAATTTTTTGTCGGCATGGGCCTACTCAGTCTTGGATTTCCAACGGTCAACGTAATACTGACACCGTTATTCGCTCACATTATTGGGCCAAGACGTCAGGTAAGTTTAATTCTGACATTAGTTTACAAGTGACAACTTTAACCCCTTCTCACATTGAGTTGCCTATAGGCAACTAAGCGCAGTGCATATACGTTAAATAATGTATATCGCACCGCGTTTAACAATTGCAACACGTATACATAGTACTAAATCACCACAAGACGTGAGAGCCCCCTCGGGCTCGAGCGTCAAGCTCCTATAGCTGAGTGGTGATGGTATACGCCTCCCACGCCAGTCACCGGAGTTCGAATCCTAGCATAAAAGTAGGTCTCAGGGGAAATAGAAAATATTCATGTGAGAAAGGGTTAAAAAGGTGATGGTCGTGGTGCTGTATTGTTTTTGCGCTTTCCTGGTGATAGGTGCTGGCACATTTGAGAATACGAGCCCTTGCTGCTAC
Source organism: Enoplolaimus lenunculus (assembly GCA_030248215.1). Classification (NCBI taxonomy): domain Eukaryota; kingdom Metazoa; phylum Nematoda; class Enoplea; order Enoplida; family Thoracostomopsidae; genus Enoplolaimus; species Enoplolaimus lenunculus. Next base: position 136,442 of record JASANG010002061.1, read on the forward strand.
TTTTATTTTTTGTAAATGATCTTGCTCAGAGTAAGTTCCGGTGTTTAAGTAAACTACAAATTGATAAAATGGAATGTTCGATTTTCAGTGGCGCAGCGACCAATCTTTAAATGCGAGGGGCACATGCAAAGGAGCCCATTTTTAACGACAAAAAACTTTGCCAACGAAGACAAATACAATTTCTACAGTTTTTTTACACTGCAAAAAATATGGAGTCAAATTGACTGTCTTCAAAATAAAAAGTTTAATACTAAAACTACCACGATAATTTATTCTGTTATTTTTAAAGTCAAATAAACTAAATATGGCGAGTGAACAACAATGCAGTTGAAATTCGGTCAGTGCTAAACTGCGTTGAATTTATGCAAGTATAGTTTAATCATGCTGACATTTAAATTTGCGGCTGTATTGTGAAAAATCCATTTGAAAATTACCAAAAACACAGTTTTTGCGTACGGTCAAAGAAAGGGCGACATTTGACGGTGATTGGGGCCATATTACTAATAAATTGGTTTCTGAACGTCGAAAATATAACGAAATGAAATTCGTGCATTAAAACTGCATTTATATAAAATTTGCCTCAGCTATACCACACTGCAAAAAATGATGAGTCAAATTGACTCTCCGAAATATGCTGTACGAGACTGCACAATCTGAGTGAAATTTGACTTTGTGTGAGTCAAACGTGCGACTCAGTGCGTGGAATTTGAGTCTGGCCGAGTCAAATTTGACTCAGTTTGTGTAGCCCCGAGAAGCCAATTTTGGAGAGAGGCAATTTGATTCACCATTCTTTGCAGTGTAGTGTTGGAACATTACTATTTTTAATATATACAATTTTCTCCGCTAAAGTTTGACTTGTATTCAAAATTTCCGATCCCACTGTGGGCTGGAGTCCTGCCTGATTACTGCTCCACTTATTAATAAGGCAAATGTGCTGTTTTAGGAAATAGGTTCTGAGCAAATCAAACAGTGAAAATTGCTGTTTGAGCGATGCTGAATTTGTACGATGCGGCCTGTAGACTTTGAAATGCAGATGTAACAAAATTTTGTTGTGTATTTCAGGAAACACTGCAGGGAATATTTGTTGGGACTGGAAGTTTTGCACGATTTATCGGGCCGATATTTATCAGGTACGACTTTATAACTAAATTAACAATTGGAATGTCTGACTGAGACAAATGAATTTCACTATTAATGTTGGTTCAATATTAAGTTTAACGCATTCAATGGCGAATCCTGACATTTAGGACTGGCAAGAAGTCAAACGCAATTTCAATCCGTACACTTAGGTTTAGGCTTAGGTTTTTAGACTTAGGAATATGCTTATAATACTGTTCCGCCCCTGTTCTTTACGTTTGTCGGTTTAGGCTTTGCTTAGATTCTACACATACTATTATTTGCATATTTGTTTGCAGCAAAATGTTTGATATGTATGGACCAAGTGTTCCATGGTTAGTCACTATCGTACTTACCATCGTAAGCATAGTACTCATGCTTGTATTCTACAAACGTCTTGTGCCCCTCAATGAAAATCCAGCTCTGAAGCCGGAACAGTATTTTAAATATAAAAATGGTCAAGTGATAAGATTTTAGCGTAAAAAATTTGTCGTAGATTATGAGGTTTGTGATAATAAATAAAAAATGCTGTTGAAATTTTATGAAACTAATACACGTAGTTGCAGCTACTGGTCTAACGCTTCTTCAGCCCTAGGCTAAATTGTTGATGGGCCTCTCATATTTAAGTAAACGAATTGGAAAACTGTTTTTTGAAATATTGTAGTGCTTTAAAGATATATGAAACATTATCCGAAACAATAGGTATTCTCGGTGCAGACAGTCCTAATTTGCATACGTAATGTAAACATAAATTTGTTGGAATGCTGCCAAAAATACGTATGTGGGCGCTCCAGCTTTAATAATAAAGATTTAAAGATTGATAAAAGAATGATAGGTTACAATAATATACTACGACGTGTAATATTATTTGCTATCGAAAACAATCGTGCCTTTCGCCTCATACCGATAAGCATAAATGTGAAAAGGCGTAATAGATTTGGTGTTGACGCGTTTGTCGTATAGAATATATGGTAAATGTTATGTTTAGAGCTGTAACTGTAGATTAAGAACAATCCTAAGCCTAAGCCTAAGCAAAAACATGATATAAAATCTAAAAACTATCTATTGCGATGCCACCAAAAACGGAACGGCCGTAAAAGTAACATGTGCCGAGTATAATATGAGCAATTTAGTGCCACCTATATTCACAGATGTTTTTAACAATTATTTTTTATATTCGATTGGCGATGGTGAATACCCCCTACCCGATGGTATCTGTATCGTTTGAATCGTATGTTTAAAGACAGGAATTGTAATTTTTTTCAAATTTTTCATTAAAATTATATATATCGCGCATAGAGTAGAGAATAGCATGAGAAAAGGTTAATTGAAACTTTTGGCCCATGTATAAAATAGGGCGGATCGTTTTCCGGATGTGCTATAACAGAGTCAGTTTAAGGTTTTAGACTAAATTTTTGCTTAGGCTTAGGCTTAGGCTTTAGGCTTAGGCTTAGGCTTAGGAATATGCTTATACTACTGTTCCGGCCCTATTCTATACATGGGTCAAACTTTTGATCAAATACTGTCTTAAAATTTAAGAAAGAAATAACGAAAACATTGAGTATATAGGTATATACAGTGATGAAAGATATTAATTCATACGGGATCAAGCGCCTAAATATATTGCTAATAGTCCTCGGAATAAACAGTATAGCGATATAACTATTTCTTAAACAAATTAAAAAATTTTCAAATTTTAAAATAATCTTGAAAAAATATAAAACGCTCGCCTTGTTTTGAAAAAAGCGCTGATATGATTGCGAAAGTAGCGTTAGCGTTTTCTTTTCATACACAAGCGATTCATTTTAGAGTTTTTTCGGTTGCGAAAAACCGCTTCGAAAGATGCTGTTAGAATTGCAGAAAGCGATTAAAATAGCGGTTTAAAGTTTGTTTTGACACCGTTCCTAATATTTTGCAAAGTATAATTTTCAAAATTAAAAATGTCAAGATTTTCAGCTTTCCGCCAGCTTAGTCACATGCCGGTATACCAAACCGGCTTGTTTCCGTGTAGCGTCGAAACCGTAACGAATGTGTTTTCAAGCCTAAAGCTTTCGCATCACCAACTGAAATAGGAATATTCAAATCAACTTCAACAGTATACGCCGTGGTTGGGTTTAGTCCACTTATTGTTCGTAGGGTCACCGTGTTTGGATAGATTGGATCTGTGTACCGTGCGTCGAAACGTTCCCTCGATGACCGGCAGCGGTCGTCTTTGTTTACCGGAACAGCTCGAATTGTTACTGACGCGCCTTCCGGAATCGGAAGATTGAAAATTTGAAGCTGAAATAAAACAGATAGACATATATAATATGCACGTGTTATGTACAGCACGTTGCATTCACATTGTAATATTTTACAAAGTAGATTTCAAACTCAATGCAGTTTTAGGCCCGGATCGTTTTCCGGCTGGGCTGTAATAAAGTCAGTTTCAGCTTTAGACCAACTTTTTGTTCAGGCTTAGACTTAGGCTTAGGATTAGGAACAGGCTTATCCTTACGCTTATGCTTAGGCTTAGGCTTAGGTTTCGGAATAGGCTCATCCTTACGCTTAGGCTTTAGGCTTAGGCTTAGGCTTAGGAATAGGCTAATCTTAACGCTAGGCTTAGGATTAGGCTTAGGCTTAGGCTTAGGCTTAGGAATAGGCTAATCTTAACGCTAGGCTTAGGCTTAGGCTAAAGCTTAGGCTTAGGAATATGCTCAAACCACTGTTACGGCCCTGTTCTATATATTGGCCGGACTGTCGAAGGCTACGTACCATCGCTTGTCAAATGCATATATGTAGTAGCAACTGCCAGATACTATGATTGCAACAGCTAAGTGAAATAAGCTGCAGAAACGTGCTTGAAATATGCCCAGTTGCTATAGCTTCTAGAATTACAATATTTAAAGCCAACTTTCGAGGGTGGGTGCGGTTTGACAACCCACTCCCTAGTTTAGATTTTAGCACCTTAAAAAGGCTACGATTCGTATCCTGGCTAGAAATTAGACGTGCAAAATCGAGAAAATTTCATGTGAGAAAAGGCCAAATCAATAGCAATTCCACCTGGATAGTAGCCGTGGTAGCGGTCAAGTCACGTTTGACAACGCTCAGCTCAAGTGCTTTCGTCTCAGATTGCACCCATCGCAACTTGTGGCCACTGGCCGGACCCTTTGTCCGAACCAGATCGCACTGCTGGCAAGATGCTTTTTGCCCGTTAGCTACGTACTCCACCTCAACACATAGAATGTACCATTGGTACGGTTGCCAGCCAAAATCACTTAAGTCCACCATGAGCTCATTTCCAGAGTACACAGTGATGTTAGCGTCAACAAGTGACACAACGGAATGAGAAAAAGATTCTTTCAAAGCGACTTGTCCGTCTGGTTGAAGTCTAGCACCCCAGACGGTACGGGCACTTCGAGGTAGGGTAAGAAACCATCGGATTACGGTACGTTCTTCAGGGTCGGCATCTTGTGATGAGGATTCAAGGCGGTTAAGTTCAATTGTTTCGTCATTGGTACTTGGTTGGGTTGAATCGGTGGTGTTCGTTGAAACTTCAACGAGTGTTTCGTTGCCCAGCGGTAGGTCCTGAAAAATTGATTTCGAATGTCAGTTGTTTTAACTTTTTCCATTTCAAGGAAGTGATCAAGATTTTGCTTAAGCAAAATATAATAAACGCCGACGAAATATTGTTAAAAATGTCCCCGTAGACGGTGTTTGAAGACTGAAAGTGCCTGTGTTGAGTGAAAATCGAAAGCTGTCCTGTTGCGTTCACTTTCTGAACAAACTTTAAAATTTCAATTCAATTCAATTTATTTGTTTTAAATTTTGGTTTTTTTCAACTTAAGATAAAAGACTCTTGTGCCATTTCAAGAGTAAAACGTGAATATATCTCGAACAGCTTTAATAGTTTAAGCACAAGAAGTAACGACCATTTATAAGCTTAACCCCTTCTCACATTGATTTGCCTATAGGCAACTTTTAGTGCAGTGTATATACGTTAAATAATCGCATCGTGTTCAACAATTGCAACACGTATACATAGTACTAAATCACCACAAGACGTGAGAGCCCCCTCGGGCTCGAGCGTCAAGCTCCTATAGCTGAGTGGTGATGGTATTCGCCTCCCACTCCAGTCACCGGAGTTCGAATCCTAGCATAAAAGTAGGTCTCAGGGGAAATAGAAAACATTCATTTGAGAAAGGGTTCAGTGATGTTTACCTCTTCGGCAGTCTGTTGCCACTGCTGTTGCTGTGGTCGTTGTTGTTGTTGCCACTGCTGCTGTTGTTGCTGTTGTATTGGGTATGCATTTTGAAAAACGTTTTGCGTTTGTTGTATTTGTTGCTGTTCATACCATGGAACGGGCAATTGTTTTATAACCAATTTTTTGCCAGTCGGAGCGTTGTGTAGCGATGATTGCAGCAAAAAGTCAGTCGCGTCGTTTGAAGATGTCGCCCAAAAACTGTTTGGCACTTTTTTGCCATATGTATTCGTTTCGGTCCATTTGTTGCTGATGTATTTTGCAGATTCAATCTTCAATTCATGATAGCTGACTTTGATTGAAACGTCTAGACTTAAAGAGCAAAGTTGTTGAACGATAATCAGTTCGCTGGAGGCAATCAGAGTTAAAAGATTTAGCAAAATAGCGACTAACATTGTTAAGATGGTACGGACCGCCAGTATACTGCACGATATTATTTACTGAATTATTTTGTAAATGTAATCATCTTCAAACTTTGTCAACGAGGCCAAATGTTTATATTTATGCTAAACATTGGCCGTTTCGGCTTAGGTTTGAGATCAGATTCACGTTTTGGCTTTTAAGTTTTTAGCAACGCATGAGCCTAACTTAGGTTCGAAGAGAGACTAGGCGGAGCCGGGGACTCCCTTAAGGTGTGGATTTAGGTTTTGGTTTTAGATTTGTTTTAGTTTTGTGATTGAAATATATTTAAGAGTGGCAAAGCCACCTACATGTACTACTTCACTATAGGGTTTTTGCGGTTTAAACAATTATATTAGATTCTCAGTCACAAATTGCAGCCAATGTAATGAACAGGTCCGCAATAGTAGTATAACCATATCCCTAAGCATAACCCTAAACTTAAAGCTTAAGGTAAACGATAAGACTATACACTGCAAAAAATGGTGAGTCACATTGACTCTCTCTGAAATAGGCTGTTCAGGACTAAACAAATTGAGTCAATATTCGACTCCAACAGAGACAAATTCGATTCACTGAGTCGCACGCTTGACTTTGATGGAGTCGGATTTGACTCAGTTTGAGAGTCAATTTGACTAACCATTTTTTGCAGTGCACACAAAAAAGTATTTCTGAACTTATTCAATAGAGTATTTTCTGTGGCAAATCTGAAAAGTTTTTCTTATATTTAAGACAATTTTTCTAAAAATAACTGGAAAACGTATATTTTCAGACTTTATTTCAAAACTTTTCTGCAATCTTTTCTGTTATAACAGAAATACTTTTCAAGTGCACCTTGCTAATTATAATTCTTAAATGTGAGAAATTTTTTCTTAAATATCAGAAATATTATTTTGAGTGTGTAACCAAAGCCTAAAGTTTGAGCTTAAGCAGAGAACGGTATATAAAGCTTAGAAGCTGAAAGCTTAAGCTTAACGATAAGACTATAGCAAAGCCTAAAGTTTGCGCCTAATAAGCAGAGGATACTATAAAGCTTAGAAGCTTAAAGCTTAAGCTTAACGATAAGACTATACACTGCAAAAACTGGTGAGTCAAATTGACTCTCTCCGAAATAGGCTTTTCCTGACTACACAAACTGTGTCAAAATTTGACTCCGCCTAAGTCAAATTCGACTCAATTTGACTCTGGCGGAGTCGAATTTTGACTCAGTTTGTGTAGTCAGGAAAAGCCTATTTCGGAGAGAGTCAATATATTAGACTCACCATTTTTTGCGGTGTACCAAAGCCTAAAGTTTGAGCCTAAGCAGAGAATAGTATAAAGCTTAGAAGCTTATGCTGAAAATGGTCCGCTTCTGATCTCTACATGGACTGCCTAAGCGAACGCGTAAGAGCTCTAAGAGACGACTATTTTCGGATCTATCCTGTACGTAAACGAATAGAGTTTTGTACAAAATTACACGCACAAAATTAGCGCTTATATACTTGCGCAGTAGATATACTCTACAATTTGTGAAGCAAAAAATAATTTGTTTATAGTTAACGCAATGAAATATCGACATTGACAGAGAAGGTTAATACAAGTTTATCAAAATGGTGTGCGCATCGGCAAAATATTTGTGAAAAAATGTTATACTCTCCTAGGACCACGGTTTGCTTTGAAATTGCGTTCTGTTCTTTTGAACAAAGCTTCATTGTAAATTCCAGTGAGTTGATTTTAACTTTAGAATGCGTTGATTTAAGTCTGACTGATTATTATCAGAATACAAAATTTTGACTTGATTCCATTTATACTGTTGTATTAATTTACTGATCAAGTGACACCCGGAATCAACAAAACTCAGAGTGAGAACCAACTCGACTCAAAGCGAGCTAATGCTTGACTACTGTTTTATTTCACTGTATATAAACTGCAATAAGTTGATTGATCAACTCAGAAAGCGAATTAGTCATTTCTGATTATTTCTCAGTCAATAACAGAAAACATCAACTGGTTCTGAGCTGATTTAATTCCGGGTGAATTGGTTAATTAATTCAGAATGAGTGCAATCAATTCAGAATTCTGAGTTCTCAAAGACCTCAGAATTCTGAGTTCTCAAAGACCTAATTCAGAGAGGCATAGGTTATCTAGTTACAGGTTTATCACGTTGACGCTGTTAGGCATAGGCTTATAAGAATATGCTTACAACTGTTACTGTAGTGACCCGAATAGGAGGGGGAACAGATATTTATTTGGCCTCTCCCTCCAGAGGGTACCCCCTTGTTATTCGGTTACGGACTGTTATCTATTTTCATCCCGCCCTCAGCCACCATTCGTTACGGACATCTCGAACACAACTTTATTTTTTCCTGAAGTCATCTATGTGCTACAATTCGGGATAATTGACACTTATGGAATCTAATTTGGGTTAAGGGACTCTATCTGCTTACGGACTCTTGCTAGGGATACGGACTCCTATTGATTGGGACTCAAAATGGAAACCCCCTCTTATTCGGACCACTACAGTAGGTACGTTCCTGAAACATTATTCACCTACGTATACAATGCATACGGAGCGTGTACCTCCGATCAAAAATTCAATCTAAATTGTATTTCAGCGCATAATTTTCAGATTTTAAGACTATCCTTGCGTAGTGGTTAATTTTTTAAATTTTCGGAATTTCGCAAAAAATAAATTTACACACTAAAAGTTTTCAAATCAGTCACAATGAAAGCTTCGAAAGCGAACGATCAATTTCTAACAAAGTCAACGCCACCCACTTGTGAATCGAGTTTAAATGTGTCCTACGGAGTAAAACTATACGTTTTGATGCATTAAAAATTCAAGAGTTCAATATTTGTGCGACATGTTTATACGTACGGTACACGCTTGATACGGAGGTTAAATTCTTAATTTCATAAATTAAATGCGAAAACTAACGAGAAAATCATCATTTCCACCATCACTAATGGGATATGCGGAGCCCCGATTGCTGAATAGGGTCATATACAATTTTACTGACGGTAAAAGTTGAAACATCGTACCGAATGACATTAAATATTCTCTTAATATCTTATATATCTCAAGTATAGGTACTGCTACGTGCATATAGAGTTATGATGAAATTAAAGTTTGAATAGCGTTGATTATATCATATGCACGGTAAAGTCTACTTTCATAAAACATTCAGGAGCCGAATCTCACTCTTTATCCTATAATTGTTTAACATTATATAATAGCAGACTCGCAATGATTGTTCGATTGAAAACTGCAATTTAACCCAAGATACGATTCATGATTTTAAGCATTTGTTGTGTTCGGTTTCTCCAAAACTCGATAGCAACATGTCAAATTTGCAGATTCAATAGAGTCAACGGCCCGTGTAAAGATCACGGGGGGAACGTATTTCTATGGAACTCTAAATAGCGTAAAGTTTATGCTTCAGACTAATTTATTGCATGGGCTTGGGCATAGTTACGTATATAAACTCATCCTGACGCTTAGGCTTTAGGCGTAGCTCAGGTTTGCGCTAAGGCTTTAGGAATTTGCTTAATACTGTAGTGACCCGAATAAGAGTGGGGGTAATAAGAAGGGGGTCCCTATTTTGAGTGCCAATTCCGTATCCCTAAAAATAAATAACAGTCTGTAACCGAGTAACAGGGGGTACCCTCTCGAGAGGACATAAATACCAGCCCCCCTCTTATTCGGGTCACTACAGTATAGACAAAGTCGTAATGCAACTTAAATTGGTAGGTATCCGAATTTGTACTAAAAGGATAAATCTTAACCCCTTCCCACATCGAGTTGCCTGTAGGCAACTCAGCGCAGTGTATATACGTTATTATAGTATATATCGCACCGTGTTTAACAATTGCAACACGTATACGTGAGAGCCTCCTCGGGCTCGAGCGTCAAGCTCCTATAGCTGAGTGATGATGGAATACGCCTCCCACTCCTCACTGGAGTTCGAATCCTAGCATAAAAGTAGGTCTCAGGGGAAATAGAAAATATCTATGTGAGAAAGGGTTAAGTGTTCCATCTTGTATTCTAAGATTTATATTTACAGAAAACTGAGAAAGGTTTAACGTTTTTAAGCTAGGCATAGCAAATAGCTGGATTGTGGAGAACTGACATTTAGATCGACCTGGCGGCTCACTTTTAAAGTTAAAAAATCAGAGATTTTGTCAAGAGCACAGGTCACAAACTAAAACGTGAGGCTTTAAATTAGTTTAATTTGTGCAGCATTAACGTGATATTAAATAATTAACTGCCATACTTAAAACTAACATTGAGAAGCTCTGACTTAAAAAATTGAAAATGACCAAATTTTTTGAAGAAACCAAGGATTTTCTGTGCCATTTTATTCCAACAGCTGAGTGTAAAAAACATTGACAATACGCAGAGTGAAAATAGAAACATCATTCACAAAACTGTATTGCAAGTAAATATCCCAAAACATTGTGTTGTACTTACAAGAAGATGGTCAAACATTAACAGTTGTTGTCGATTAATGAGACATGTAGTCTCTGCATCCCAACCATTCGTCGTTAAGCGATAGTAATTGCAATCTAAATGCGTTCCAGTTTTGCAGAGTGCAACCATGTGATATATTCTTTAATTTATTCAATTTTGGCACGGTGCATTCCCGTTCATGATTGTAGGTGCTAGCTATACAAATCACTAAGCTAGTTTTAATATTTAAATAATAAACTCGGGGTATTTAGATAGGGTAGTTTCGTGAAACCCGGACACTGAATTGTTTTTATGAAAACCCGGACCCATTTCCGCAAAAATATTCGGAATATTTGGACCCGAATGTAAGTTTGATGTGTACTACAAATTTTGTTTTGTAACGTTTTCAAGTTTCAGCTTATTGTGGCTTGTATTTCGACTTATAATGAATTGTGTTGGACGTGATCTTTAAAAAGTATGGAGGATCCAGATACGTCAACTCCGAACATTCCACTGGCTGATTTGGCAAGCACAGATGATACGCTGTTTGAAACTAAAGTTAGTAAAATCAAGTAGTCTTTCGATTACCTATTCGTTAAAGAGGAAACTCAGGGAGATTGCGCAATGCCCTGCGTCTTTCTAGCAACGCTTTGTCACTGCTTGCTAGGTTTTTGAGCATTGGGCTGTCGGTAACTCAACTGATCTGTGCGATTTTGTTATGATTGCTGTGCCTTTTTAGGTGCACATTGGTCTTTACTTGATGTCGGTATATGTGCACGTAAGTGTGTGTAAAGCAAAATGTTGCCATGCCTGTGCACATATACCGGCATAAGAAGTTGTTGCAATGACCGCGAGGTGTAGTGGTAGCATGCTTGGCTCGAGCGCAAGAGGGCCGAGGTTCGATTCCCGGTGTGGTCATTAACTTTGGCAAAACTTCAAACAGGGGTCGTGCAGACCATATAGTACCAACATGGAGGTCCCACCGAGACGGGTACTGCAAACAGCAAGCCCATGAATTCGGGTAGTTGGATTCACGGTCCGGGACGACCGCCTGTAAAAAGAGGGATGTCGGTATATGTGCACGTAAGTGTGTGTAAAGCAAAATGTTGCCATGCCTGTGCACATATACCGGTATAAGAAGTTGTTGCAATGACCGCGTGGTGTAGTGGTAGCATGCTTGGCTCGAGCGCAAGAGGGCCGAGGTTCGATTCCCGGTGTGGTCATTAACTTTGGCAAAACTTCAAACAGGGGTCGTGCAGACCATATAGTACCAACACTTGACACTGATCTAGTTTTCATGTTATTCTGGTTAGCGATGTTATTTTTAGGAGCCACTTGGCCGCAGTAAAAACGAATCATTATATTTCAATGACGGTGTTCGACGTATTGATTTTGTTCTGGCATATCAGCCAAAAGTCGAATCTGACTCCAAACGTAGCCATCATAATGAATACAAGCGACGCGTAAAGCGTTTGACATTTGAGACAAATTTGGAGCAGGCTGGCCTGCAGCTGGAACGAGAGTTTTGTGAGGTGGATATTACTGTTTGATTGAGTTACCAATTAATTAAGTCATTGTCGTAGTGTTTTAGAACAACGCTCAATATTTTTCGGTAATGCTATATAGCTATATATTTGTTTCATCACTTAAATTAATCTTGTGTACGTATGAAACTTGATTTAAATTTAGCGTATTGAATGTATTTCGAGTCAAGTTGACTTGGCGAAAGTTTGTTGCATAACCAACATGTAATATGATTAGGGTGTATTCAAACATTGTACGTATGATATCTGTTGTGACGTGAATTGCATGAATCTTGTTTTGTAGAATTCTCATGACTTGAAAACAAGTTTCGTGAAAATTCATGCACCATGGGAAGTTATGACGAAGATGGCCGAAATGTTGAGAATTAAAATGCCTTTAAAGGTGATATTTTTGTTGCTATATGTGTACGTGAAATTTTGCATTGTGTTGTTTTTGTAATATTTGGCACAAATTTGGTTACGTACTTATTAGAGTATTAGTTAAGCATGGCTATCTAAAGTATTATTCAAGCAGTCTGGTTATCCTTTGCCTGTTTACAAATTAATGAACTCAAACAAGAAACTTCGTTGAATGTTTTAGGTTGCGAATAAACGCAAACGGTCAGCATTGGGTTCGTGTATTGATCACTTGTTGAAAAGGTGGAACCCTTTTCAGCTGGATGAACAGTACGATATTAGATACGACGAGTATTACATGGCAGCTTTTAACTGCGAACAACAACATCAGTATGTACGCTGACAACCTAAGACGTAGCCCGGGAGGGGGTGAGAAGACAAACCCCATTATGATTTTGTCCAGTTACGAGATTTTTTAGTTGGTGACCCATGATTCCGTTGCTTAGTATATTTTGCAGAATAGACTACTGTCGTTTCGGAAATCCTGGCTACGTTGTTGCTTACAAGTTATATAGATGTTTACTAGCTATACAAGTCGTGTCTGAACGTTGAATGAAACATGACATATATTATCTGTTTAGTATTCCCCACGGCATGAAATTAGTGTATAATTATCACCATCGAGGCTGTGCGCATCGCGTATTATTTTCAGTTGGCAGAATGAACTGTGACGAGAGGCACGTCAGGCGGCTGTTATGGTCAATTTGTGACTTGTTTTAAGGTTTCGAATTTTGGACAGAGACACGTTCTTTTCTCCATCGCAGCGTGCGCGAGTGGTGTCTGATATTTTGAGTCGAACTAGATACGATGCAATGCGAACGGATAAAATAGGTAAGAAGTAATGTGCACACCAGATTGCAATTGGTAGGATGAAACGATGTCTTTGTAAGGAAGGCGCTATGATAGTGCAGCGCATCCTTACAAATATGCCTGCGTTTTAAAATTTGAATGTCGTCCGGCGCCGTCTGTTACATTCTGTCACCGTGTAGTATCGTAAACGAGTTATTCGCGCACGATACCGTATGCACGGTGACTAGTGGCGACGGATGCCGCCGTACGGCAACTCTAGCGCCACCCTTATTGTTTTATTGATTTTTAAAATACGAGGCATAGACGTCTTACGTAACTTAGTTGTCCGTATTTAGTAAATTGTCCAGTATAAATGAGGAACGAAACTTTTACTTTATGTTTTGTTTATTTACGTCGTGGCATGTGTTTTCTGAGGTTATAGGTGTTGGGCGTTTGATATCTAATTCTACGTACGCAGCTGCATATCCTTTGCATGAAGTGAGTTTACTGTTTGATATTAAGCAACAGGTTTAACAGATTTAATTGGTGTTCGCTTGGATTTTTGTTAATTGGACTTGTTAATATCCTGGGGCAGCATTTGTGCTTACGTACGATATTAGTTTTGCGAATACTTTTTTCTGCAGCATTGCAATAAAACTGCATGTGAAGTTTAGATTTACTGACCCTATACTGCAGTGCATTTTAAGACTGACCACAGGGTTGTATTGAAACAATTCTTTTTGGTTACATGGCGAATAACAAATGTCCCGTTTGAGATGTAAAATCACTAAACGTACTACTTACTAATATTGTGTCCGATAATATTGCTAACGAACTAAACATTATAAAACAATCATCTGAGCTGTTAAATATGGCGTAGCCCAGAGGTTACTATTGTACAATTGCGGTCAAAATCACAGTTAAGTGCTTAATTCTCGCGGGCGGACTGTTACTAATTTATGCTTATTACAAAGTTTGCGTCTGTTGCCTGCGTCCACGGCAACTGCGTGGGCGTTCGATCACGTATGTTTGTGAGTGCACTGAATTCTAGCCATAACTGTATGCATGCCAGGGAACTGAAAAAGTAGCAAAAATTTTTTTGAAATGTAAAAATTGACGTAAAATATTCTGTTGTCCTCAAACTTAATGCTGCTACCAATGCCAAACTTTAAAGATTGACAAAACAGTATGAAATTTCAATTTTAGAAAATAAATGAAAGTGCTGTTGTATCAGCGAGTGTTCCCACTACTTATAAATTAGATACAATGATGAGTATATGAATACTTGAATTGTTTATGTGGGTGGTCATAAATTTATTCGCTTATCAGAAATATCGAGTTTAAAACTTTTTGAGAAATTTTAGGCACTTAACATTGCCGATCGTCCACATGACTTTTTGTATGAAACACTCTACTCATGTGTGAGTTTAACTCCGACATTCCTGCTTGTTTGATTCTATACTTCTGTGCTAATGTGAATGTTGAATGAGCTGTAAGATTTAGTATGCATGTCAACTAAGTTATCATACATATTATATATAAAGTCTTTTTCAATCAACCACTTTAAATGTAGCTTCCTTAGAACGAATCAACAGGGCGAGTTCTGCCGTTCTCTATTTTGTCTCTTTCGTTTCATGTATAATGCTTTGTTTGCTTTTTGCGGAATCGTTTTTGTTTCATTTAAATGCATGATTACTATATTTAAACCCCGTATGTCAATCTTTTCGTATAGTTTGACTATGCGAACGTCAGTATAATTGCTTATTTCTGCCATTATTTTATGTATAAGGATATTGTATTTTGTTTTTGATAGCTTTTATGTAACTGGAGAGTGTTACAACTAACATACTGCATGCATACATGCATACATAACATTATCTTGTAGTGAGTTCTAACGATTTGTTATATTGTGATTCGGTTTCTAAATTGTGAGTATACACTTTCACAAACTGGTGTAAACGTCTGTAATAACGCTTCCCAAGCCCGGATGTAGTTTTATTAGTTTTGTGGTCTGGGCGAATTTTGGCAATGTTTTTATTCTTACATTCTGTTCATTGGCGGTTCCAGGATCTCAGAATGGTTAGGGGCAAAAATATCTCTGGTAACGAACTTATTTTTGTTTAACACATTGCGGACCGTGTACATGAATCCATACGCAAACCACCAATTATTGCAATAAACTTGACTATGAAAGAGTGCGACCGTTCAACTGCTCGTCATGTATAAGAAACTTTGTGACCTCTAGGATCTGGGTTATGTTTCAGTAAAAATTTTGGTGGCTTTGGGGATATATACCACTCCCGCCTATCCCTCCCCTTGCATACGCTCCATGTTCTTTTTCGTACAAAGTTGTGAAAGAAAATTATTCTGCGTTTTGCTTTGTGGAGGGCGTAACCCCAGTGCCGGAGCAGACATGGGTGGGGATTGCCCCCAAACACCAGTGTGGGGCCCCAACGTAGAGGTGGATCCAGAATTTCTCAGTGTTGAATCTAAGGTTGCCCGAGCTCAGTCTCGTGTTTGATAGCTGTGAAGACACTCTTCCAAAAACCAGTTTCGCACAAGAGTTGCAAAGTGTTGGATCTAGAAAGTGAACTCATGCTTAATGTTAAAATGAATTCGCTTCGCGCGCAGCGCTAGTTTTTTTAGTATTTTCAGCTGCAGCAGCTGGACAGCTAATATTTTAAGTAAACGCTTATATAAGTTTACATGCTTTAACCAGGAGAGTCAGCACACCTCACTCCAAAACTGTTTTTATTACCGTGCTTGAATATTTTATTGTTAGTTATATTATCTAAAGTAAAATTGTAGGCCAGCGACCTTAGCAAGCTAGAAAATTTGTTGGCATGTAGCATCCTGGTGGTTATTTCAAGATCTGTGTAGTGTGTAAAGCCATTAGTATTAAAAACCCGCGAGCGAAGATAGGAAGAAGCCAGATGGATTTCCAAACTTCGGCGGTTTTTGTTTCAACCGGTTTGTCCCGTTTGCGGTTGACGTTGCGCCTCTCACAATTTATCTGCGTGCGCATTTGCTAACCTGATCCCAAAATAAATTTTATTCAGATCCTGTTGGGGGGGTGGCACGGCCGAAGTGCCTCCCATAGATCCGCCATTGATTATCTTAAACTACTTATATGCAAAATTAATGCAAGAAAAAACTTTAGCGTTTGTTTGTTTCAGGGCGAATATTTCCAAAATAAGTTCGGAAACCGCAGTGAAGCTTTCAATTGGATTCCTAAGAACACCCGTGAGGTAAGATGGGTGCTGTGTTTTGTAGTTCTGCGTGTTTCAAATTGTTCTATTTTAGAATTTGCTGAAATCGTTTCAAGCAGCTACTTGGACGCTTGGTAGCAAACAATTACGTAAATATTTTAATTCAATAAACATATGGTTTTGCGCGACTCAAATTACTTTCAACAGTGTTCGTGTTTACATGTTGTATCTGGATAACATGCGGTTCCAGTAAAAAATTCAATATCCGGCTCCGGTTGCGTTATTTGGTAAATTAATATACGGTCGCACTCTGAAATTAATGAGGGTTCGTTTCTAAAATTGTCGCGCATTAAGCCTACTTGAACGAAAATTTTGCGTTAGCCTTACTCTTGCCTGTAGAAATTGCTGTGTAACTTGGTTAGGCTAGATTGATACTTTCACCACTAGCCAATTTCACCATGACATGATTATATTTTTGATTTGCTTTTAGCTGTTGTATGAGATATGGGCAAGGCCAATACGATGGTTTAAGTATCAACCGTTGGATATTATTAGGTATATTAATATATAATAATGGTTTTTTAATAAATCATGATTTTGTTTATGAATATGAACTCTATCTTTTGTGAATTATTGATTGGACAGTTTAGCACTGAACCTGTGTGTTAGCCCTTTATCTAGAGGAGTAGTGTTGACTACTTGTTTCTTTATTTTGCATTATTGTACTCCATAAAAACTTTAACCGTCCACTGTTGCATACTGTCTTTTGCTTTAAGTAGCTGCAGTTTTTTCGTTGTGGTGAGTTTTCATGATATATTACTTTTTCAGGAAATACTATGGTGAAAAGGTTGCAATGTACTTCGCGTGGCTTGGATTTTACACTAAACTGCTATGTCCGGCAGCGCTAGTTGGCGTTATATGCGTAGTGTTTGGGTTATCCACTCTTGGATTAGATATTCCTAGGTTCGTATATGCGTATACATACACACATATTTATATTTTGAAATGTCTGTAACACTTGATGTCACAATGAGCAAACGGCTTGTAATGGAATTTCTACTAGTAGCAATTTCCGTATGGTTTTAATTTATATCTGGCCATGCCTGAATATAACAAGTGCAAAAATTAAAGATTTCCGATGTAATAATTACAACGGGCACCATATATATGTAAGCTGCTTGTATTTTGTTCGAGCTATCCAATGTGTTTTTAGATCGATATTCCTGTCTGTTAATTTCCGTTACGTTGTGCAAAATGTTGCATTGCTGATTAAAATTGTTGTTTTAGTCAAGACATATGTGATCCAAATGGTGCTGGCGGTATTGTGATGTGTCCGCTTTGTGACCGACTATGTCCATATTGGAATCTCAATGTCAGCTGTGTGCATTCAAAGGTTTGGTTTTAAACTTTCTTAGTAATCAAATCCTATTGTGGTGTAATGGCTTTATTTCGTATTAATGAACTTTATTTTTTAAGTTTCCTTCCGCTGCCACCCAGTTTGCTTGCACAGTTAGTAAAAGCGTGAAAAGTATTCAATGTTTTGCTATTACAATATTATTGTATTGTTTTCCATGGAATGATAAATATTATTAACTTAGGATTACCTGATCAGATTTTCTTGCAGATTAAGCCTTAGGTAAGCTAACTGAAAATTGGCACTAGTTAACTATTACAAGGAAGCTGTTTTAATTAGGTTGATTTAGTTTAAGTAAGTTCACATAAGTGATGACTTCAAATTATGCAATTGAGTATTGACATGAATAATTCCTACATACACGTTACGGGATCTCCTATTTTTGGTGTATTTACTATATATAATCCGATGTATCAATCTCCCTGAATTCACTAGTTTTTCAAACAAGACTCGTCGCAGGGATTCAAACTTATGGTCATACTTTCGTAACAAACTTCGTGGTGGATAATGTTCTCAAAATTTTTGTTTGGACGCGATATTTTAAATTTTAATCTTGCTTTGTTTTGTTTCAGTTTACGTACGTGTTTGATAACGCGTCGACTGTTATGTTCGCAGTTTTTATGTCGTGTTGGGGTAAAGTTGTTTAGTCTTGTCTTTCTACTGTTTATAACTGGGAATTAATGAGGGTTGCGGGTAACTTTGTCATAGAAACAGCTAAGTGTAGAGGTTAATGTTTAACTGTACTGTAAGGCGTCTGTATGCTTTGAGTTATGTTTTTGAATTGATCACACTTCTACTAAGGTCTCCATGCCAGGTTCGTCAGGTATAGGAACTTATTTTCTTGGCTTTCTTTTTCCTTTGTATAGCAACTTTGTTCATCGAATTTTGGAAACGACAGCAAGCTGCACTGCAGTGGGACTGGGATCTAATGGATTTTGAAGCACAAGAAGTAAGCACATAGCTTTGTAGGATGTATGCGTGTTTCTAGCTGTTTTAATCTTTAAATTTTGAATTAATTTGGTGTTGAAGGAATGCGTACAAGTTATACGACTCTTTTTGAGCGAAGCTCGAAGTTTCGTGAAGCGTTATATGTTTTGTACTCTGGGGTCAAAAGGTGGATGTCCGTCCGTCTGTCTGTCCGTCCGTTCGTCCCAAAACAATTTCAGGAACGGCTGAAACGATTTTGACAAACTTTTTTTATTTAAAAGGCAGTTATACTGGGGTGTTACCCTCGCATTGGGGTTTTAGGATTTTAAGCTGTTTATTAGCTACAGTTAATTTGCATAATTAGTTAAGCCTAAATTAGGACTTTCTGCATTATTTGACTAATTATTACAGTTACATGCAATCTAATTTCAGCAATAATGGGTTTTTGGGTTAGAGGAATCTGAATAAATTGTTTACAAAGCTCCAAAACCGATAAATGAATAGTTAGCTAATAACTAATTTGCATATTACCTTAATTGTTTACATGTACTCGAGCTTCGCTTAATAGATGTATGTAGTCCCACTAGGCTGGTAATAATGGAATATTATCCTTGATTTTAGGAGCAGATACGGCCCGAGTTTCTAACTAAGGTTTCTAAAAAGAAGCTCAATCCTGTTACCAAGGTATGCAAAATGTTTTGTATTGATGTACAATATCAAAATTTATTGTATTAATTTAAGTTTTGATGCTAACATTTCGTTGTTCTTGTTGGATGTTGCGAGTTTTAATGGCTGTGAACATATTTTTTGTTGGGCTATTTAAGATAAGTATTTCTTGCTAACAAATTGGTGGAATGTATTTTAATGATTCCTTGTAGCTTACGTTTTGTTACCCAAGTGTTATAATTTTGTATAGAAACGTTTTGCCGTTTGTGGCGGTGTTTTTTTGACAAGTACAGTGGTGAGCAACACCAAAGCTTTCACCTTGAAATTACAATCGTTTAATAAATCTGAATATGTTGGGGTCTTCAAGATGCGGTTGCTAGGGTGTAACCGGAATTTGAAAAATACCGGATCCAGTATTTGAAATAATATCACAACCAAATAATTACATTACTTGACAAAGATTGCGTGTTATAGAACAAAACACTACATAAGTAAACAATGGCTTAAAAATCTTGGAGGCTGAATAAAACAGACCACAAAAACGTGGATTCCGGTTGCATCGCTCGGTCACTTGTATCGATTCAAAATGGTTACACGTCGCTTAAAGCACTTTATCTTGCAAGTTATTGTGCATTTATTGTACGCATCTGTTTAGTATTATTTTTGCCTCCCACTAATTACATAGTATAATTTAACAGGTGATGGGAAACTAACGGCTTGCTGTTTCAATTTTTGGTGGTGATGTTTCGAGGTTTCACTGGAATTCTAGTTCCGACCGAAATTGTTGCAAAAATTCAATTACTATTCTTGTTCCGGCGTTGAAAGACACAGGAACCGTAATTTTTACGGTGTTTCTGCAAATTATAGATAATACGCTTAAAAATAAAAAATATACTTCCCGAAAATGTTGCTTAAACTCAGCTTCTTTCCACAACTTGTATTTCATGTACACCTTCCTCGTGTTTTCAAGTAACATAGTCGATGCATCAGGGTGCAAAGCGGAACTGGATTATACCGGAATCGTAATCGGAACAAATTTATATCGGAATCGGAACTACAAAATTTGTGACTACACAGATAATTTGTGTTAACAAGTATAATATTGATTTAGGGTGTCTGTTGGCTGGCAGCGATTCTCAGAAACGTCGCATGAACAAAATGTCATTCTTTTTTGGCTCTGTAAATCTAAACTACAATCAATTATAGATAGGTTAAATTATCAAAAACAAATTAATAGATAAATGATGCTGAATTTTTATACAACATATCACAACAAGTAGGTCTAAAATTAAAATGTGGAAGTTCCGATTTCAATTCATAGTGCAATCGGAATCGGAATCGGAATTCGTTTTGAATCAGAATTCTAATCGGAATCGGAATTCCGATTGCACCCTGCGGCGCATGTTGTAGAACTTTGAAAACTTGCTATTGGCAACGCAAATCAGCTGACAAGCAGCTTATTTTATTTTGAATTATAATCAAGTAGTAGTAATTTATAATATAGAAACAATTACGATTCCTGTTTCAGTGAAAATTGAGTTCCATTTCCTGCTTCTTGTGAAAGTTCTGTTGGAACCCTGGGTAGTTTAAATAATATTTAGTATTGTTTAGAGAAGCACCAGTAAGTTTATGGTTTCTTGGCGATTCAAATTTGGGTCATCGACAGATGAGGTGAGCGTTGTTAAAGTCATCTTTGTTTGGGACGTACATAGAACGCCACGACTGTGGTTAAGTTTCGTAAAGCTATTCAAATTCTTTGAGCCTCGAAAATGCACACAATTTTTTCTCGCCTTACTTGTTCACATTAATATATTGCCATAACAGCATGAAGTTATGCCGTATATGACCTGCATGTTGCACATGTATATAGTGATTTTTAAACCCTAACGGTTGCGCTATACTTTTTTGACGTCCGGCGCCGTCCATCACCGGCACGGCGCTGCACTGGTGACAGACGGAGACGGACGGCGCCGTACGGCTGACACACGGTGACGGATGGTGCCGTAAGGGTAATGCACGGTAACGGGCGGCTCCGGACGTCAAGTATAGCACAACTCTAACTCGGCAAGTAATTGCAATACGTAATTATTGTCTTATTAATGAAGGAATGTATGAAGCTTGTTTAACTGTGAACTTCACGCTCTGTGGTGTCATCGTACATCGAATTTGTTGGCTTTTTTGATTTTAACTTAATGACTGAATTTTATAGGGATATGTAATTATTGTGCGTGGCAAACCGTTGAAAATAATTGTTTATGGCAATATATAAGCAGTGAAAGTTATTATTCTAACAGAATTTGGCTGCTTTCAAGGTCGTACAGTAACATGCATGTTTTGTGTTTTTTTCAGACTCCAGAACCATACCTTCCAATGTTCGAGAAAATCGTGCGGCATTCTGCGTCAGTGGTTGCGGTTGTTTTCTTTGTAAGTATGACTGATTGATTTATGTTTAGTTTTTAACGTTTGTGTACTAAAACGGCACCGAGTGTGATATCATTTTTTGAATATTTCTAGCGAAATTTTGTGTTTTGTGGTTATAAGATGAAATTTATTGTTAATTATATAAATCTTTTAGCTTCAAAACAGCCAACAGATGCTGCCTATGTGGCTAATAACTGTGTAATGCTTTACGGATTCGGATGTTGAGGGATACTTCTAGTGTGATTCGGCACAAATTTTGTTTAAATTCATTTGGCTGGACTCGGTTGTGAGTAGTGACCTTGTGTAGAATTTTGAGCTAATAAGATTTTATTGCAGGTGTGTTGCGCATATGTGCACACGGAATTTTTTATGAACAAACAGCTCAAAATTCGGCTAAGCTTAGTAAAAATAAACGTTACATAACAGCCCCTTGTTTTGAGATTTATGTTCGTAGGGTAGGCGTTCGACAAGCTTCAACTGGTAAATTGATTGTGTTTAAAATCATTTTATATTTTAGTTGGATCCAAAACAATCTTTCACCAAAATTATTGCTAAAAGTTCGGTGTAGCATGGCGTTCAGTGTTCCAAGATCTTTTTAACAACATCTATAAAGTTTCTAATCTTATGGAAACACAAAAATTTATTGTGCTTTTTAGCTTTGCCTTGTTCTTGCCTTTATGATTGGCATAATAATTTATCGCATAATTACTGTTCATTTGCTGTATCAAACTGGAGAACCGTTTATTCAATCGTACGCCCAACTTGCGACATCAGTAACTGCCGGCCTGATTAATTTAGTTGTGATTATAATTTTGGGAAGGGTAAGTGTCCGCATTTGAGCGATTATCTGTAATAATTGGTTGGATTGCAAAATAGCTCGTCTTAATTTTACCTTAAGCCGCATACAGATTCAGGGATAAAGACAGCATTCTATTTGAACAGGATGTTATAGCTTTAGTTACAAAATTTAGTTATTTCATGCGCGATTGAAATCTCGATTTAAAACCCGACTGCAATCGCGTTTAGAATAACACAAAATACAAAATTTGCAATTACATGCTATTCATAACGAGTCTTGTACTTTGTAATTGGAACCATACTGCAATCGCGTCTCAAAACGCGAGTGAGTTGAGTGGACGAAATTACGATTACTGCGCTCTTAATTCTGTCTGTGACTGTATTTCAGATGGTTGTTTACTGAGTTCCAGTATCACTTTTAGTTGAATTTTTAGCTTTATCATGCATTGGCATGGCATTTAGCTGAACTCGAACAGCCTCGTACGCGCCGCGAGTTTGAAGACAGCTTTACGTTCAAAGTTTTCATGTTTGAATTTATCAATTATTATTCGTCGTTGTTTTATATTGCTTTTTTCAAAGGAAAGTGAGTAGAGGAGGATTTATTGTAACAATGATTAGTATCAGTATGTCTATTATATAATTGTTTGATGATGTTACTTGCATCTGTTGTGCGTTTGTTAGTTTGTCCTATGTAGATTTTGATTCAGTTTTGCCAGAAAGAGCTTTTGGTTTGCCGTGATTGCTTTTGGTTAGTTTGTTTAGCAATTTGCCTCTTTTTATAGGTTTACTTATCCACCATCTGGTGAATCCAAAGAATTGCTGTTTGGACGCTTTCGTATGGAAACTGTAAGTTATGAAGCTTTAGAAATACTTGTCATTCTTTAAAAGCAAAGCAATCCATCCTTGTTATTCTTAATGTGTCCTGCAAGATTGGAACTATCGAAACTAAATGCATGAACTTCGAAAACATTTTTTGAGATACCGGTTTTTGGGCTATGATTGTTTGAAATAACGACCATAATATGTATTTCGAAAAGTGCGGAAATTGAACGTTTTAATCAAACTGAGATTGAAATTTTTGATCTGTTTATGTTTACTGAATGCAGTGATCATAGTAGTGGTAACGGTTACCATGTATCTTCACATGTTTTTCCTTTAGAGAGCGTTTGGTTCTGGAAAACATTGATGTATTCTGAGTATTTGTCATTTTGTTCTTTAATATTTTTGTTTTATACTATCGAATTACAGATTTTTTATGTGCTTCAGTGTGATATTGCTGGATGTATGCCTGAGCTACTCATTCAACTTGCCATAATAATGATCGGAAAACAGCTACTAAACAATTTTCAGGAAATCATTTTTCCGTAAGTACATTCTCTTGGGGTAAAAAATTGTTTATTTTAGGGGGTTTGAATATAAACAGCAAAAAAATTGCACGAAGTGAAAGCCGCCTTATTAGATTTTTAAGGTTATAAAATTTTGTTTAATAATGCGGGCCGTTGTAGTAACTCTGTGTAAAATCCGGAATTGTGCTGTTTTAGCATATTGTTTAATTGGTATCGTAATGCTCACTGTTTTTGGCGAGACCGTAAAACCCAGCACAAGTCGCGATGGGAATGTGATTATATTTTGAACCCTGTTCCCAATATGATGCTGTTCTATGAATATTTAGAAATGAGTAGGTTTGACAGTGTGATTTCTGATTAGTTTTGACTGCTTTAAGTCCAAATTAAATTGAATTATAATGTAAGTAGCTATACCGCAAAGATGGAGTTATAACATACGCTGGATTTTTGTGGGGTCGGAGTGCTGTTCATAATGGTAAGCAGTCAGTATGTTTGCGCATTACTGCGACGCTAAATCAGGCGTTTGCCTAGACTATAACTTGGCAATTGAAATTGTAATACTATCGTTGGAATGTCGTAAATTTTTTGAATCCACAGTAATACGTACGTTAAAAGTTGTAAACAGAAATTACGTTAGGTTCAAGGCTTTTCCGAGGGTTTAAACATTTTGTATAAACACTCTGTAAATGGTTTGCACCATATTGTATTTTGCTCTGTTTCGTGTTGTTTTCAGCAATTCAGTTTGGATTTGTCACACTGTTCGTTTCTGCGTTTCCACTCGCTCCATTGTTTGCATTCATCAATAATATAATCGAAATTCGACTAGACGCATATAAATTTGTTACTGCGTTCCGAAGGCCTCCACCGTTCAGGGTTCGCGATTTGGGTACATTGAACGCATTATTATTATTATTATTATTATTATTATTATTATTATTATTATTATTATTATTATTATTATTATTATTATTATTATTATTTTATTATTATTACTATTCTTATAATTATTATTCTATGCGGCTTTGCAGCAAATTATTTCGCAGATTGTTCCGAAAAACTAAGCCTCAAGCCAAATAGTTCAATTCTGAGTGTGTTTTGCCTTCACTAGTGCTAGTATTAGAGTAATTTGTAAACTTTGTGATCTGTGTTGCCAGTTTTCTTGAATTTTTAGTTCATCAAATTGATAATGTATTTAAATTCACGACGAGTTTGTGCAGACATATTTGTGTACATCATTTAGCTACTCTAAAAGTTAAAATGACATCATTACATGTTGTGGTTTCTACTTCGTTTACATTGTTTTACTTTTAGGTATTTGGAACAACATATTGGACACGATATCTTGGTTATCTGTTGTTTCAAATGTAATCTGATTTTTATTGTATCATTCATTGTGCTGTGTTATATAGGAATCGGTGGTATTACTCATCGCTATAATCCCACAGAACACACTTTATGTCTGCTTTGAAAGTTCATAGGGTGAAGGGGAAGTCTCGCTGAGTTTGAGGCAGGCTTTGTTGGTGTGCAGGCAAGATCTTATTAAATTAAAACATGGGAATGTACTTTGTAATGCTGTAGGTGCGTCACTTTTTGGCGTCTAATGCATGATATATAACCATTTATTTAATGGAACCTCAAAACCGAAACGTGTAACTAGCGCTGCATCTGGGTTTTGAAATTTACGTGTACGGGGTTTGTTTTTCGGAAATTCTCCGTAGGGATTCGGGTTTTCACAGCTAAAACAGTCGGAGTATTACGAAAGCACCCGGAATGGAATGATCTATTTCAAATGTTTTGAACAAATTGTAGCAGTTCAAATTAAGATAGTATAAGAAAATTTCGTTGGTACTCGCGCGAAAAGTTTTTTCGTCTGATGCGTATATACATGGCGAACGGTTTTCACGAACACACTTCTTTAGACAATTTTTCCCTTGCACTGTAATGTATAATATGCGTGTAAAGTGCCATTACCCGGTTGGTTGTATACGCGTAATCAGGCGTGGTTCACTTGGATTTTCACTTACTAACAAAACTTTTGTCGGTGAAAATTTTCCTCAACCAAGGTTTTCCTAGGTTGCGAAAGGAACAGATATTTTATATTACAGATACGTATTGTGGTCTGTGATGTTGTCTTTGGGTCGCCAATTATAAACTTTTGAAGGCTAAACTCGCAAGAATAATCTGGCGGCTAGACGTTGTACAAAGACAAAGCTTACGTCCACTGTTTATCCTAAAAATTTAGTGTCTTTTCCGAAATTGTAAGTCTGTGTTCTGAATTACATTTTGATAAATTCCCGGCCCCGGTCTCGCTTTGCATTTTGATTTGTTGCAACTCTATGTGTAGTAAATTTTGATAAAATGCGCCAAATGAATAAATATTAAAATAAGTTTTATTAAAATGCCACGTAGGAAACGTCTTAAATTCCAATTTACGTTTGGTTCTTGCTAATTATTGATTCTCTGTCTCTTTCTTTCAGGCATGTGTAATAGCGTTTACGAGTGATTTCGTTCCGCGTTTGGTATATAAAATTGTCTATAGTTGCAATCAAAGTTTGGATGGCTACGTATTCTATTCGTTATCGATTTTCAATGTTTCGGATTTCAACATATTTTCGAAGCCTGAAGATAAATTTGTTGGTGAAGAATTTATAGACGTCGAAATATGCAGGTTCATTTCTTAAATATTGCTTTTAGTTTTTGGGATGTCAAAAAATTTTAAGCATTTTCGGCTTGGGTATAGCACGGTCAATGGCTATTTTGTTGATTGTTGTCAATCAAAAGATTGATGTTGAGAAAAATTATACATGCATTTGTGGAATAGACGGTAGGTTTCTAGCTTTTTGTGGAGAACGCTTTATTCGTTTTTGTAGTAGAACGCTAATTCGATGCCTCCGGTAACTGTTTCAAAGCGCGCAGTGCGTTTTGTCATCGCCAACTGTAAGAGAGGTTATGTTTTTGTGTATTTTATTTCATTTTAAGGTACCGAGACAATCGTAATCCACCATGTTTTGCAAATCACAATATTTCGTCGTTGGTGGTTCCACAGTCGTGCAATCCGGACTTTTTTCCACCGACCGGAAATGAATGTGAAACTGCGAAATATCACATCAACATTGAGTGGTGGCATATTTTTGCAGCGCGACTGGCGTTTGTTTTAGCCTTTGAGGTAAAATTGGCGCGGTTCTAAGTGACGCAAGGTTATGATATTTGAACATAACACCTTTTTAGTTAAGTTTGTTTCGGTAAGGAAAAGATATTGGGTGGACATAAATGTTTTGTGATTATCCCCGTGTTCGTTTGTGGCAGATTTGTGATTACAACGCATAAAAATAAAAAAGCGGTTTGTTTTTTAGCTCATTAGAAGTAATGTAATCCGTAAGTTTAAGCGAAAACGAAAATATAAATATAAGCTTTAATAGCAAAGTGTAAGGCCAACCTAATTCTGTGCCAAGTAAGTGTTAAATATTTGAACAGTCAGTGCTTTCTTAAAGACGTTTTCTTTCTTCAGCATCTGGTATTTCTGATCAAAGGAGTTGTCGCGTACCTCATCCCTGATGTTCCTCGTAGTGTTCAGTCACGAGTACAGCGAGAAACGCTTCTTGCGAAACAAGCACGTTTTGACTTAATGGTCAGTAAACGACGGAGCCAATCGCCAGTTCTTAGTCCTGAATCAAGTGCAGTGAACCCAATGAGTCCTTCAGGGCTTTTCCCGGGAGTACAAAATGTACGTGGTCGTTCGGCTGAAACGTTGGATATTAGAGTGGAAGGTGCAAACGGAAGAAGCAGTGAATCTCCAAACATTGGAGTGGTCCAAGAAGTTAATAGAGTTACTGTGCAGGAATTTGGACGCGTACATCCTGATAATTTGGATGTGCCAAACGATTACGTATTTGACAGTAAAGACGACGACGATGACGACGTTTCGTCTGTTGATCCTCGAGATATTGTGGTCGGAGTTGATATTGACTAAATCTTATGGCTATATTCTCAAATATATATAGCACCTATCACCATTTGACAACAGATCCTGTAAATTTAGAATCAGTCAAGTTTGATCTTCAAAGTTATGCACATTTTTCGTGCACTATTGGTCCAACTTGTGAGCGGAGTTGGACATTATTTGTCGCTATTTCAGTTTGACTAACACTGGTGACAAATGCGACAAACACTTTTGAGAATACGGACCATAGTATCAGTCTTGCAATTAAATTATTTTTATAAGTTAACTTTTATAATATTGCTTTTATATTATTTTTTGGGGCCATTGTTAATTGTAGGGACCTGCCCACTGGGAGGCTTTGAGACAGGAAGGCTTATCCTTAAAAGCTCAGGCTTAGTGGGCAGGGCTTGATAGTTAACATGGACCGCTTTTCATATTATACATAGTTTTGCGTTATCAGCTTTTTAGTTTTAGTTTGTTGACGAAATGAAGTAGCTTTAGCATCGGATGTTTTTGTAATATTCATATTTAGTAGGGTGTAACTGGATAAACATCTTCGGGAAATTTGCTTTAATATTTTTGAAAGCCCGGTGAATATTTGCATGAGTCAAATGTATTAGCATAATTAAACTTCAATATCTGCTTTCAGTTTCCGATATTTTGATCCCTATCTGTTTTCAGTATTTTACGGCCCGTTTACACTCTGATAGTTAATGCATGCGGTGTTTACATGTAAGTGTGATTGAAATGAAAGGAGTCAGTTTCTTACCCTGGGTTATTTATTCAGATTAAGGTCTCACTAAACACATATAGGGCGGGCATTTTTGAGGGTACACTTAAAGTGCTAAACGTCGTCACACAATATATTGCAAATAACTCGCAATATTCATGAGTGTTCGTTACACCTGTTCGCAATTTCGCACTGGCTAATGAAGTGGGAGGTCAATTGAGGTATGGCTATACCAGTGTTGTTTGTTTGTTCTGCATAATCAGTTTAAGAATCTGCACATCAAAACATCGCTTTGGTATTAAAGGACATTTTCTTCGTTTTTGTGACGAGCGATCCGATATTTGAATTAGGATATTTGAACTATTACTGCTTTCCTTTTCCCATATATAGAAACATTTGTTTATTTCTGTATCGAGGCTTACGACTGTTCAATAATCGGAATTTAGCGGAACCGGAAAGTTAAAAAATACCTTAGCCGGACCGGAAAATAAAATACTTGTTACCGAAAAATTTCTTTTTAACGTTATTTTATGCCAAAATCCTGAAACAAATGTAGTGGCTAGAAACGTGTGATAAATTATGTAGTACTTATAGCACAAATTGAAAATTTTGGCAATACACGCTCGGACAATTAACGAAAAATAAAGTTAGAATAACATGAAAATTCTTCTTAAATTTCCGAAAGAGAATTTTCAATACCGGAAAATTCTGGTGAAAAAATGTCGGATTTATTACCGGAACCGGATAGTGAAAAATACCGGTTTCCCAACCGGAACCAGAATTCCGGTCGCACCCTTGCGGCAACTATTCGATACGAAATTCATTCAAAATCTGGGAACATCCGCTACTTTTTCTTTAAGTGTGAAAGCCCGATAAAGTTTTACATCTCGACAGAAACGATAAACAAATTATTTTATTGCAAATCATTTATTCAGACTATATATATCTGCTGTCTTTAAACTAAACAACTCAAAAACTTCGATTGAACAATCAAATCATGCATCAACATTTTGTTCTGTTAAACCGATCGCTTCCATTTTTTCTTCCATCCCCATTTCAGTCTTGCCAATGCCGTTTCAGCAACTTCCAGTTTGCTTGATTTTTGAAATACCCAAAGCGCTGCAAACTTTCAGAAAGAATCCTACCACAGCCGCAAAAATCCAACTCATCTGCAAAACTTAGCGCTTTATGTTATGACATCAACAGCAGCCATGATCCTTTCATCCGCTTCTCGTTGCCTATCTCCATACTCTTGCCAGCCACGTTCTTGGCGTCTAGCATCATCAAGTTCGTCGAGAATTTGACGCAATTTCAACTTTAAGTTACCTACAGATTCGGGTGATTTTGCAGAAATCGTTAGAATTTCCGAAAAATATAACAACCGATTTGGACGTATTGCTTCGTCTACCGTATATTGATAGCCTGCAAAATTATTAATTATGTTTAGAAATATAATTAAACTCTTGTACTTACACTTCCCCCACAAGGTTAACGTTAATATACTTACTTATGCGAAACTTTAGAAGCTTACTCTTCGTACAATGAAAGCCTAGGCCTAAGGCCGAGTTTCAAGCATGAGCCGAATTAGAGGGCATGAGACTGATATTTCTTTGGCCTCTCCATAGGGTGCCCCCTTGTGGTTTGGTAACGGACTGTTATTTATTTTTAACCCACCCTCCGCCACTTTTCGTTACTGATATATATCCGATATTGCAACTATCCACTGAATTAAACATTTATTTGTGTTGTATCAAAAGCTTGAGCGATAATGCAAGGTTATAAGGGCTTTTAGAAATGTATATACTTTCAAAACTTATGTATGCTTTAAAGTTTCAAACTCAAAATTTATTTTGGTACCGGAGTCATTTATGCACTAAAAGTGGGACAATTTGACTTTTATTGACTCTAATTAAAGTTTAGGAACTCTATTCGCTTACGGATTCTTATTAGGAAAATGGACTTCTATAATTGGGCCTCCCCCGCCACCAAACGTTTGCTACCTAAATATGAAACCAAATGTTATACTATAATAAAACCAAAGCTGCTGATATCTAACTTTAATAAAACACTACTTACCTGAGCGTCCTTTGATCTCGGTCAATATGCGGTCGACATTTTTCTCGGCTTCCGGTGTATCGATCTTGTTAAGGCACAATACTGCTGGTTTGTCCAATAAATATGGGTTATAGAGTTCAATTTCCTAAACGTGTTACGCTATACTGTTGAGTGAGAGTTATATATATATACAGCTTAATATTCAGGCAATTTTTTGTTATGACAGATTGCATTACGTTCAAAAATCCAGAAGTAGCCGATGCACAATTTAGCGGATTGCTAGTCGCGAGGGAAGGAAGGCGAACCAAAATTAACCAGAAATCGGAGGTCAAGCAAAAATGAAGCAGCGTATTAAAATGTTGGCTCATGTTACTTTAAGGGGCGTCCAGGTTTCTGGTGGTTCTATAAAAGAGCAAGTTTAGATTCTAGATTATATTTTTGGTTAGGCTTAGGCTTAGGAACTCATTTTTGCAACGTTTAGGCTTAGGAACCCATTTTGCAACGCTTAGGCTTAGGCTTAGGCTTAGGAATACCTTTAATCTACTGTTACTACGCACCTTAAAGTAACATTGGCCAAAGTGTTTATCGTTTAAAAACAATTTCAAGCAAAATGTTATATAAAAAATGGTTTAAAACTACATACAAAATCACACCTTTCACAGAGATTTTGTTTCGTATCTCGACGTTTCCTACAATTGTTCACTGCAAACGCTTTGTGGCACTGAAAGAATGCTGACCAGAAAATTCATCAGTGAAATTTTAAGACTTACCTTATTCAACAACAGGACTGTTTCAAGTGCGCTCCGAAACGGATGTTTTTGATTAAGCTTGAACCCGTGAATATCAACAATTAACAACAATAATAGCGTTCGCTCGATATGTTTCAGAAAGTTATGACCCATTCCGATGTTACGATGTGCTCCTTCTATTAATCCTGGTAAATCAGCCACAGAAATCTGCAATATACATTTTGTTTCTGATAACAAACAAAGTATTAACCGCTCTGAAATCGTTACATTTAGTACTATATAGCTAAAACGATTCTGTATATTGTGAGGTTAATTTAAAGCAATAAGCCATATTTGAACACCAGGGGCTTATAGCAAGAGGATAATAAGGGATGATATATCGTAAACCTGAAGAAAAATAATAAAAAAGCACGTTTATTCGGCTATACAATGCCCTACACCTTTAGCATGAGATTACGTACTCCTGGAATGAAAATCTTGTCAATACCCCGTTTAAGCCGCAAAAACACAAATTTTTAAAAATCTTTAACTTTGCTCATTTATTCATACTGAAATTGAGTTATACACAGATTGCGTTTCTACCAAACACAGCAATCACAGTGTAAAAATTATTTTGGCATTATTCATAAAAACATAATAATCCATACATTAAAACAGTCGAGCCCCACTCACACGTGCAAGTTTTCGCTGCGAGTATTTGCAGCAGCAACTTGCATTCGCAAATTTTGTCCAAAATCTCGAACAACTCGCAGCTGCAAATTCATTAAAAATCATAATGCTAGTTTAGTTCACCTGTGCGAATAACCATGCAAGTTCACTGAATTTATTGCAGCCATTTTTCATTGGCTGATAAAAAAATGCACAGTTTGCGTGCAATTTGCAGCTGCAAGTTCTTGCATCAAAAATTTGCACGTGTGAATATTGCTTTATATAAAAAACACTTACCGCTCGCAAATCATCGTACGTCGTGATTCCAATTTGAGGTCGGACAGTCGTGAACGGATATGCGGCAATCTTTGGCTTTGCAGCTGATAAATTTGCTAATAACGTAGACTTGCCGGCGTTTGGAAACCTAAATATATTATGTTTAATTACAAATCACAGAGTACATGACTGCTCATATTCCGTGCTTCGCAACATTATAATTTTAGTTATTGCACATCAATTTATGATGAAACAACCTACATTTATTTTATCCTGAGGTCATATCATTTTCCTAGGCTATATAAAACTAATAAGTCTAAAAATTACGCTTAGCCAGCACCTATTTTTAACTTAATATACGTATTTGCAAAGTTTATCCAACGTGACTTTTTTATTTTTGAATCAATTTAATTTCAAATGTTACATAAATGCAGCATTAATGAACTGTTATTCAAATTATACTCGGCAATAGCATAAGCAATATTCTATTAAGTTTACATTTAAATACGTTAGTCTATTCGGACTCGAAGCCAAGCTAGTTTACAAAGCTGAACCCAACCACGAAAATTACATTTTTATACTACAATAATCATACATTTTAAAATTTGTTCAGAGATTTAAATATTACAAATCATGAGAATATGTGTAAAACTTGGAAAATGCTTAGTTTTCACTATTATATATGTATATAAATATACATTCAACTGCAACCAGGGGCGTACCCATTGTAAAGATACCAATGTGACCACGGCTCGTGAAGCTGGGAAATGCAGTCTCTGAGCCGGGATGCACACATCTTGATGTGAAAAGGCGCTGCGAGCCGCAGGAACCTGTTGTTACATCTTAGTAAAAGCAGAGCCTCGTACACACAGTCACTGGATTGTGACTGTGCTGTTCGGTGAGTTCTGAGTCTGTATTTTGCGGTTCTTGAAGGTCTAATCCTGTAGAGACTGTGTCTGATGCACACAAGGTTTTGGGTGAGTATATGAGTGGGTAGTGGTTGGTAAGTAGCACAGAGCTCGTACTACTGCCGGATGTATACACGGGATGAGGGGCAATGTATTTTTAGAAAACTTACCTTTCACTCTAAAAACCTTAAAAATATTAATTATTTAATAAAGGTTACATTTTCTGATGAAATCTTAGTAGCTACTAAGATTCTACATTTCGTTCTGTTGGCAGTTATTGATTGGCTGTTGGAGAAGTTTTCGATATGCAACGGATGTTTGTGATTGGTTAAATTTATTATGTTAGTTTTACATGGCTGTAAAATGGCGGCATTAGTTTAAGTGTTATACACGTGTTGTTTTGTGTTTTTCTTTTGTTGGAATTTTATGATTTTTCAGGTAAATTACGGGCAACCGGTCCCGAGTTATGGGACCGGTTATGCAAATTTCTTAGAAATCTCTGAATAGGAGTCTTTTAGTATTGGTAATAATTACAATCAGTATGAGAATCTCAAGTTGGTTTTTCGACGACATTAATGTTTTCATAAAGTATTTGGGATTTCTTAGTATTTTCCTAGTGGCTTTTTTTTCTAGTGAAATCCAGGCTGCATAGATAAAATAAGAGAATGTCGCATAAGTTATTTGAGGCAGAGTTTTACTTTCACCTAGCACGCAACTGGTCATGGGCGGCTGGCCTTGACTGGTGCGGGTGGACCGTGCTGCATCAACCCTGCTGGGCAGGACTGTCTTTTGATCAGCCGGATCTCCATCCTTTACCGGTTCCACCGGCAGAGATCCCAGAAGTCACGGTAAGCATTAACTTGTAATATAATAGTAAAGTTTAATAGGTTTCGGATTTCGGATTCAAATCTCCTTTTCCGGATAGAGTTACTATATCGGGTTTTAACCCAATTGCATTCAGGTGCTATAAAACTAGTCAAAATTAGTAATATTTACTACTTGTTATCAAATGTCTCAAAAAGACTCAATAACCTCGGAGCTTGAAGTCGTGACAGATAGTCCGCTTCCCGTCCAGTCAGAAGCTGATGTAGTTTCGCCTCGGAGCTCTCCATCTAAGCTCGATCCAAAGGCTCAACCGTTTCGGCCCAGAGATACTGGGAGCCGATCCGGTCCTGAATCGCCTCAACCAGGAACTTCGGCTGAAGCTGGTGTGACATCTGCTTCGCGCACGCAAGAGGTAAATACTTGGATGAGTAAGCATTTAGGTAATAAAACTATGGCAATACAGGTTAATGGTTTATATTATATTCTGTTTTCTATTTTATTTTCAGCCGAAAAAGGCGCTTAGTTTCATAGCTTTTCAATAAAGTACTTACACCGGTGTTGAATTCTGTCAGTATTGGTAAATTTTCTCCCCTGCTCATGCGTAGGTGAGCCACCCGCTTGGTGGGGACTAAGTGAGGTCCTGTCTACCCCTATTGTTTTCGTTATAGGTTATAAAGTTAGTAATACTCAAATATGCCTGGCGGAGTAAAACCTTGAGCTGTGCACATACATATGCTTAGGTCAAACACGCATATTTGTCCTACGCCTAGTTCTCCCCAACTTAGTTAGCTTAGTTAAGTTAGTTAGATTAGTTTAGTCTTTAGTACCTCCATGGTGGACGGTGCGAGGCTCGCCGTCATGCAGCCAGACGGGCTCGTGGGTGCCAGTAGAATAACCCATTATCGCGTATTAGGTACCGAGATGTCAAGATTTGTCGGTACCGTGATATTATTTGTCGGTACCGTATAGTTGAACTTATAGAGGCGAATATTTGTCGGTGCCTCAATTATTTTAGCTATCAGTTTGCGTTGAATCAGCTGAATGTTAGCTGATATAAATATACGCAAGCTTGTTTTGTCTACCTAGGGTAAACTGCCTAGAGAGGCAGTTGGGTGTGACTAACCCTCATGGATGCCTTGTTATTCATGGATACACAGCTGTCCAATGTGAGCTTCACTGGACGATACCTACCCCGAGCTCGGGATAACCTCTCGCTCGAAACTTCGCTGTGATATAGGTGTCGAGGGTAGGCGACTACTTAACCCTATACAAACTCACACCCATGAACTTTTAATAGACACCATACGTTATGCAAAAATGACAAAGGGGTACCAACTGAAATAGTTATTACTACGAACTCGTGGACAAAAATCAACACAAGGAGACGTTGACCTCCAAAACCACCTTGGTTTCACCCAACAGCGGTATATATATCTGTTACCCAACAAGTCCAATATCAGCAATCAGTTTGAGATCAAGATGCAACACTTGAGTCGAACCAGGCGCAGGTACAAAGTCAGACTTCAGGCAAGCCCCATCGCCTCCTCGTGCGACCAATATTTTTTCGTCTGCATTATTCATATCCACTTAAATGACGAGCAATCAAAAAACGCATCGACGAAGTCCCAACTCAACACCGTTTATCGTATTTATACTTTTAGCTGAATTTAATACAACAGAGTCAGAAAAAAACAAAATCTGCAGAAAAATATCGTTTAATCTGTATTTAGTATTAATTATTTACCATAAACAGCTCACAGTGTTCAGAATATTTTCAAATTTTGATATCATAACTTTAACGTCAGGATTAGTGCATAACAGACACGCCAGTGCTAACAAACATAGAAACAAACACTATACTATTATTTAAAAAAAACTCATTACTTACTAACGTAATTGCCATCTGTGTCTGAAATTGTGATACCAACTGGGACTTGAACAATACAATCGTCTCCCTTTTCACCCAATATGCACATGCGTCTGAAACAAAATAAACACAAAATAACATCGTTTCTTTGTCATAAAGCACTGATTAATTGTCTAAAAATTACACTGTCCTGTTTTGTTTGTGTCTAGAAAAGTTGCAATTTTAACCTAAATACTTCGCTTAATGCTTATAAAGATTGAGTATGCGCAGATCGGCGGATCCGTGCGCATAAGTAAAGACAAATATTGCTTTTCAAGCACTGTTGTGTTGTAGTAAGAATATAAATGTGTTATTATAAGCAAGAATTAAAACCGCCATCGGCAATTACCTTACTTTTTCGGCCATAACATAAGATTTATTATGAAGATATATGATTTACCAAAAAATTAACCATATGTACATGAATTACACTAAGAATATTTTGTTAATAAAATATTTGAGCATTAAACATTTTAAACGCACTAAAAACTAATTGATTTACACATGTACAGCAATAGGAGACGATGCAAGCCAATAGCCATGGTACAACCTGAGGTCTGCCTCCGGCTCAGGCAGAAAATTTTTGCCGGAGGTTCCGGCAATTTCGGTATTAACATTTTCATAATTTTGCAAAATTCATCAATTTGAATGCGTTTCGTTTTACTTTTCGCAGATAATTAGCGTAAAACCATACAAATTAACAACATATTGCAGATATTGGCTAACATAACCATCATCGTTACTACCTAATTTCGCCCCACCTCCGGCTCCGGCTCCGGCAAGTTTTGTTGATTTCCGGCGCCGGTATTTTTCACCTCCGGTTGCACCCTTCAATAGCCAAAGACGGGTTCGAGCTTCTAGAAAAAACGTTGCCATTTTTAAAGTTAGCCAAGACTACACATTAGACAAAGCAACTTTGTTGAATTCTCTAAGTTGCGCTGGCTATATACATGCCCGACAAATATACAACTGAAGTAACAAAAATACCTGCTTTTTCCACCAGGTTTGGCCGTAAATAACAAGTTTGGCTGTTGCGCTTTAAGTTTGAGCAATGTTTGTCTTGGTTTTGCGACCAGATATACGTTACCACCATCGCCGCCAACACCTCCAAGTTTCTTAAGACCCTGACCACCACGACCACCGCGTACTTTGATCGCTAAATGATCCGATAGTAATGTTCCGCCGCCTTTGAGCTTCAACAAAAATACACAATTTAGCAAAACGAACAAAGTTTTTCGGTCAAATTTTAAAATTTTTTATTTATATTCTACGATAAACACGAATTAAGGATGTGAAAGCATTTTAGGTGAAAACACGATTTCAGAAAATGTCCTTCTAAAATACGCGTTCCTGATAGTTTTTAAGCTAAAAACTCTAATCAAGCTTGCAATATTTACAAAACAATGTTAAGGCGGCAATGCATATACTCACTTTAAGAGCAAAATGCACCAATGATAATCGCATGATTGACTCGTTTACTCCTTCAATTCCAGCATTCAGTTATTGTTTAAGGTGAAAATATAATTTAGGATACGTTTACTATACAATTATATCTTCTGTGGGTTATATTAATATATAAGTGCGCTATTCTAAAACTATATATTATAAATATATACAAATACAAACAAATATTGACCAAACGTTATCAATACGCACTTGCCAAGCTGCAACGAACACGGAATCCCGGAAGTCTAAAAAGTTCCACATTCCACACCTTAAATAAGCAACGTGGGCAGTCGCCAATCAAATTGGCAAAATTTGATAACGAAACGGACCAATATTAGTCCTATTACGACGGCATACAGAATCAGCAAGCTTCACACTATTTCACGCTTTATACACTAGTAACGTAGCGAACATAAATTTTGTCACATTTTGATTTGTATTTGTCGCACATCATTATAAATCAAAATTACTAGACAACCTACAACAGCTATTTCGGCTCATATAAACAATAAATACGCCAGAGTTTGTCAATGCATTGAATTAAAACCTCAAATGCTATCAGCTCTTACACAAGCGCGACTGAAACATAAAACACAATAGTGTCACAAAATTTAATTACGTATCAGAACAAATAATCAGGATGCGAACGGATAGTAAAAATAACGGAAACGGATTGTGATCGCAATAGCGGAAACGGAAGTATAAAAACAACGCAATTTCCAGCATTTGTATATTAACGGAAACAGGTACCGATTTTTA
The DNA here is from genome assembly GCA_030248215.1 of Enoplolaimus lenunculus. Taxonomy (NCBI): domain Eukaryota; kingdom Metazoa; phylum Nematoda; class Enoplea; order Enoplida; family Thoracostomopsidae; genus Enoplolaimus; species Enoplolaimus lenunculus. The sequence continues at coordinate 174,378 of JASANG010002061.1, forward strand.
CCTGATCCGTATATCCGGCTACACCCTGCAAATAATGACTGAGGGCAACCAAAACTCATTTCTATCGAACTTCATCAATCTTCAGTCGGACACCACCCAAACAAGGTTTCACCATCGACCTCCGTTCATTGTGTTAAACAATAACCTCGCATAGGACGATTTTTTTAAGTCGTCCCAAAGTGATTTTAACACAGGTTAATGTTCGGTAGGATGATAAGCCATTTTATTACATCATTAATAAACTTGCAATCAAGCTTCACTGAAAAATATTTTGAGAGTCAAAAGACTATCTCCGAAATAGGCTTTACGGGACTACACACGCTGAGTCAAATTTGACTCGGCCAGACAAATTCAACGCACTGAGTCGCACGTTTGACTAACGCGAAGTCGAATTTCACTCAGATTGCGCAGGCTCGTTCAATTTGACTCACCATTTTTTGCACTGTGTATAGCTGAAGCAAATTTTATATAAAGTGCAGTTTTAACGCACGAATTTCATTTCGTTATATTTTCGACGTTCAGACACCAATTTATTAGTAAATGGCCACAATAACCGTCAAATGTCGCCCTTTCATTGACCGTACGCAAAAACTGTTTTTGGCAATTTTAAAATGGATTTTTCACAATACAGCCGAAAATTTGAATGTCAGCATGATTAAACTATATTTACATAATTTCAACGCAGTTTAGCATTGATCGAATTTCAACCACTTTATTGTTAGCTCGGAATATTTAGTTTTGTTTGATTATAAAAATGACAGAATAAATTATTGTTATATTTTAAATAAAAAAGTTTTTGATTTATACAATATAGCGCAACTAATTTGAATGTCAGCATGATTAAACTATATTTGCATAATTTCAACGCAGTTTAGCACTGACCGAATTTCAACCACTTTATTGTTAGCTCGGAATATTTAGTTTTGTTTGATTATAAAAATGACAGAATAAATTATTGTGGTAGTTTAAGTATTAAAGTCTTGGATTTTTACAATAGAGCGCAAATTTGAATGTCAGCATGTAAACTTTGCATAATTTCAACGCAGTTTAGCACTGACCGAATTTACAACCACTTTATTGTTAGTTCGGAATATTTAGTTTTGTTTGATTATAAAAATGACAGAATAAATTATTGTGGTAGCTTAAGTATTAAAGTTTTATGAACATAAGAGGAATTATCATTCACTAGCGCCGTGGAAGCCTATATCTGGAACCCTGCGAAAAGGGACACAGTAATGGAAGCGATTTCCGCACCCTCAATAATTTTTACTTTCCAATAAGGATTACCCCCAAACTGAACCCCTCGCATAATTTCAAGAGACATTAAGCAGGAATTGAAGCTGCAAACCCGCAGAAAAAAGCGGTTCTCATACTAGAACGCCACAAACACAAGATTAAAAGTATAAGTAACTTCATTAGATATTTTAGTTGTAATGATGACCTAATTTAATATGGGAATTTGGGTCGCGACAGCAACCCCGCCTTGCTCAGGGTCGCTTGAAACTATGGTGAGCTCAGATTAATGAGTAAAAAGTGCTCATATTACATTAGGTATACTCCATAGATGTTTGAGGTAAAACTTTTTTGTGCGGAGAAGTAAACAAATACCATTGCTTACAATGCAAATCTGTATTTCTTCGTTACTTTAAAATTGACTGGATGGAAAAGAAAAGAATTTTGTATTCAAATTTTACATACTTTCGGTTGCTAATACTCTATTCCGGTAACGATTTTACGTGTTAGCAATGTCACAAATGACAAACAGGTAATTAACTTGTAATTCTTGTTGCGCAATTTGTGTTACTAATTTTGACAATTATATACCTTGGTGTCGTTGTTTTGCTTATTCGCTTATTTTTGTTCTATACCAGTGCACACGCGACGATTATACTAATATATAGGTACTCTGAAAAGTGGCAGCACACTTTGTGCTCAATTAGAATTTGTGGCTCATAAATAAATCAGGAGCGGACCCGTTTTTCAATGTGATTACTCTAGAGTAAGCTTGCTTCAGACTAATTTTTTGGCTTAGGAATGCGTTTCGCAATACTTATGTCTATTCCAGGGTAGTAACCGTATATCACTTTCCGTTTCCATTTTCGGTGAAAATCGGTGTCGGTTTCCGTTTCCGTTATACAAATAACGAAAATTGCTACTTGTTACGCTCAAAATTAATTACTCAAATCGCGTATATAAAAATGACAATTAATACCATTATCTCGAAAATTGCTTACAGTTTCGCAGCAACTTTGATGCAGCTGACTTTAGCTATTTATTGTTAGTTGCAGTATCATTATCAATTCAACAGAAAACCTGCAACCCTGGATCATACGAAAGAGTAACTTATTAAGAATTACACTGCATGTTTCATGATGAACGGTGCCATGCCAAAGTATGCGCCACATTACATAGCCCATAACCTAAAATCTAATGCTTGCATATTTATTTACTGATTTATAGAAGTTTATTTTATATATTATTAATATATATTATATATACATATATATTATATATATTTTATATTATATATGAAATTTTTAAATTTTTAAGTATTGCATACTAAATACAAAACATATATCAGGTCTGTCCGGCTATCCGTCTGTCCGTCCGAAAAGAATCTCAAGAACGGCTGAATCGATTTTGATAAACTTTTTTGTTTGAAAGCCAATTACTGTGGTGTTAACCTCACATTGGGGTTTTAAAATTTTAAGCCGTTCATTAGTTACAGGCTAATTTGCATAATTAGTTAAGCCTAAATTAGGACGTCGTACATTATTTCACTAATTATTACAGTTACAAGCATCTAGTTTCAGCATTAAAGGGTTTTTGGGTGCGATGATTCTGAATAGATTGTTTACAAATTTCCAAGACCGATAACTGAGTAGTCAGCTAATAGATCATTTGCATATAAGCATGATTGTTAAGCCGAGATTAGGCGTTTTTACTATATTTCACAGTTCACTAATTACTAGGGTTACAAGCAATCTAATTTCAGCAATAATGGGTTTTTTGCGAGGAATCTGTATAAATTGTCTACAAACCCCCGAAACCGACAATCGAATAGTTAACTAATAGCTAATTTGCATATTACCTTAATTGACAAGACAAAATTACGACTTTTTAAAATTATTTCAATAATTATTAGGGTGATTGAAGGGTTTTTGGGTGCGAGGAATCTGAATAAATTGTTTACAAACCTCCAAAACCGATAAATGAATAGTTGGCAAATAACTAATTTGCATAATACCTTAATTGCTTAAGTGTGTTCGAGCTACACTCAATAAATGTAGTCCCACTACGACTGGTAGATGGGCACCGGATACCCGGATATGAAAAATATCCGGATATGTATTCGAGATCAAATATGTTTATCCGGATATCCGGATAAATATCCGGCAAAAGTTGCCGGATATCCATATATGAAAAAATATCCGATTCCCATCGCTAATATAAATCTCAACACAAATGCAAAGAACAACTAAAAGTGAAAGCATGCGTTAACCGGGATGGCGATAAACTAAATAGTAAACAGAAAGGTAAAATTAAATGTTTGAGTTAAAACTCGGACGTTTGACACCGGTAAAGCAAACAGCGAACAAATGGGACAAGGGCTACAACAAAACAGGTCAACTTCGAGGACAACGTGAAGCAAAACAAAGTACAAGCACGGGTAACAACCGCTTAGCACCAACAACTCTGTTCCATCACCTTTATGCTCTTGTACACTTTCCATCCACAAGTCAAGTTAAGGCTTAGGCTAAGGCAAAGTTTTAAGCTTAGATAACATCTTTAGGCAAATGTTTAGGCTTAACTAAACCTTTTTAGAAAACATAGCCCAAGCCTAATTCTGAGGTTAAGCCAAAACCTGTAAGGAAAAGTGTACAAGAGACATTTTTTGCAACAAAAATGTGTACCAGCGAGCAACTGGAAACGAAAACACCCGTACTTAACCGAACGTCGATCGAATTAGCCCTGGCCGGCGCCTTAGGTGAAGCAAAATAAAACGTTTTAAATGATGATAAGATTGCTGATGCAACAAAATCAGCTGCAGTTCCAGCCGGAGCTCATTTGACTCACCATTTTTGCACTGCACAAGGGCTACCTACACGGCACCCTGCCGATAACTATTAATGCCATGCACGATTTCTCAAACACACAATCCAGTGCATTTAATGTCAAGTTCTGTTCTGAACATAGCGTAATAATACGGGAAATTGTAGAGTTACAGTAAAGCCTGGCTTACACATACATATCAAACTGCAAGTCAACGTACTGACTTCATATGCCAGATATGTTGTTTTATGATATAATCACTACAACAGCTGGAACGCTGCCCAAAACGCGTATGTGGAGCGCTCTAGCTTTAATAATATAGATATACCTACTTGTGAAATCAGCGCATAATCTACGAAAGAGCATGCAAATTAATCTTAGAAAACACACATATCGGCGTTGAAAATAAGAGCATCGGCGAGCATGCAAAGAAGCAAATTTAAAACATAAAAGCGCAGCAAACAATTATTGCATACAACTTAATATCAGCATAAAACTACAACAGTAAAGAATCCATGCAGCAAGCGCTGGTTTGTGCAAGTTTACTAGAACTAAACCTATTTTATTGATACTTGGACAAGAGTATACATGCAGCTTACCCACTTTTTTTTCGCAGTGTACTGTAGTGATCCGAATAACAGGGGGACTGATATTTATTTGGCATCTCCAGAGGGTACTCCCTTGTTACGTACTGTTATTTTCAACCCGCCGTCCGCCACCCTTCTTTACTGACATATATCTGGTAAGCGATAATTGACATTTATGGACTCTAATTAACAGTATAGTACACTTAACCTACCTATGTGCTGGATTTTGAGCTGACTGTCTGTTTCTGGAATGTCGAAGTAGGCACACGAGTACCTTCTTTTAAATATCTGCCGGCATCTGCAAATGTGTGTAGCATCAAAACCCAGTTGGTGATAAAACCCAGTGAATCACGAGAACTCACTCAATGAGGAGATTCGAAACTGAGCAAAATTTAAGATCAACGCCTATTACCGGTCACTTGCTTAAAAACCTATTACTGGCTGATATACAGTTGAGAATATACGCTCACATAATGTACCCGGTTCCATATTTTTGTCCGAGACATATCGACTGTTGGTTACATTACCAGTAGATGATAAAACAAGTGCGTGCAACCGTGTACAGTCTATGTACAAAAAATGAACCCAGCGAACGTTGCGTTTTTGGTCAACCCCTTATTTAGCAGGCCTGTATGCAGCTTCGTATAATACTCTCTAGCAAAGTATAACCCCTCCCCTCTTATTACGATAACATGGACGCACCCGCTAAACATGAGGGCGCGAGTGGGCCAAAAACGCGGCGTGCGCTGGGTACATTTTGCACCCCACAAATTTCGACAGTTTGATAACAAGATTGTGCAACTCTTGAGGTCCCGCATGGTACAAAATGTACCACCGGGCGTTGCGTTTTTGGCCGACCCCCCTTGTTTAGAGGGGGGTCGCTATCACATAAATACACATAAACAAGGCAAGCGTGTTTGACGGCGCCGCATACATAAAGTGCCATGGTTCGCACCGGTTGTACTTCCTCTAAACAAAGGGGGAAGCAGTAGGGCAAAAACGCAACGCGTACCGAGTACGTACTTTTCAACACAAAAGGTGCCCCAGTTGCACACTCTTGTAAAGAGTCATTATCAACTCTTGGTTATACTTACCTTACGTCATTTAATAAACTCTCCTCCTAGATTTAACATACTACAAATGAACACACGTCTAAAGTAGCGCCTATAAATCATAACTACTAAAAGTGTATGCATCAAATAATATTTTACTCAGTCGAGTACTATTCAACGAAGCCTACTACTCATGGATGTATTCTTCTGAACTGTTTACAAACGTTCAAAAATATAGGACTCGAACGTTCATAAATCAAATCAACGTAAAGCTTTGTTTGATGGACTACAGACCCGTAGCCAACCAAACTGGTTTGTTAGCTGGTTCAAATTTTCAGGAGTTGCATGCAAAAAGTTTATCAAGACTTTGCCGAGGTCGAAACGTTTCTGACGTGGTCAAAATTGTTTCTAGATGACTGAGTCCACTTGCTTCTTGCTGGGTACAACGGCAACTGAGACGAACCAAACAAGAGTGAAGTTTTATTTTATTTGCAGATGTAAGTTTTGGTTTGGTTTGACTGTGGACAAAGACTGTGGTCTGATGGGGAAGACAAAAAAAGCGAGTGTCGCCATTGGTTCAAGCTTTCGAAGACTTTTCCACTCTCTGCATAAAATTTACGATTTTCGGTCGACATTTGACAGCACAAAGCATACCCTAATGCACTTGGACAAGAGTATGCAACTTGACACATTCGTGCGAGAAAGTATGTATCCAGCGCGTGCTGCGTTTTGCCTACACACATCCGGTTAATGGAGAGAGGTGGTACTAATAAATACTGTAGTGACCCGAACAGGACGAGGAGCGACTATATTTATTTGGCCTCTCCAGAGGGTACGCCCCGTGTTAGTGGATTACGGACTGTTATTTTTAACCCGACCTCCGCCGCCCTTCGCTATTGGACCAAACATCAATTTTGTTATGCCATTCTCTCTTTTGGGCATAACTGACCTCTTGTAGCATTTTTATTGGTTGCCATATCCGTTAATTATTTTCTAAATTATTTAATAAAATTTATGCGGGCTGTTATTTATTTGGTCCTGGAGTCATTTATGCACAACAATTAACGATAATTGACATTTGTGGACTCTAGTTAAGGTTTAGAGAACGGTTTAGAGACTATCCGCTTACGAACTATTATTAAAGGATACGAATTCCGGCCCATTTTAATTTTTCGACCAGGCTTACACTCTAGGCATTTTGTGCTTAAGCTTAGGAATACGCTTTTGCAACGCTAAGGCTTAGGCTTAGGCTTAGCTATACGCTCAATCTACTGTTACGGTCCTAAAAGTAATATAACATTCAAAATTCCTATAGATTGGGACTCAAAATGTTGACTTCGTCTTATTACCCCCTCTGACTCGGGTCACTACAGCAATACAGCATATGTTTCGTATACGTTAGGAATCAAGTATATAACGGTAAACGTAATTGTGCACCGATTGAAAAATCGACCCTTAAAAATGAGATAAGGTTCCAGCGAAAGCGAAACGCGGGCTGGTACATTTTTATGCCATGCAAACTTTTGATGCGGCATACTATTGTCTACGAGTCATCATCGTTCCGTGATTTTCTTATCGTACGATCCACGGCATCGTCACGAAAGCGTTCATATATCCTGTTCCCCGAATTCGGCTTGTACTCCACAGACTGCGCCGACAAATTCATAGCACTTTGAATCACATGTCGTATATATTCCTAAAAATTTATTAATCAAAAAATCCTACTGTAACAAGGTTCCGTTAAAGGTTCTTAAAAATAAAATCTAAATTTAAACAAAATACGCAGAAATGTGCTAAGATACGCTGGGAAATTCGCTTCCACATCATTAAAGTGAACTGAACAATCATTATATGAAACAACTGTAGCCAGATATCTATTTGAAGTAAACATAGTTCCAACAGATTTTTTGGTTACGCTACGTACTTATGCAAATTAAGGCTTTATGAATTCAGAATACCTTTCGTTTCTGATGTTTCATATATCTGCAAAGCGCTACTACTTTCCGAAAAGCATTTTTTAATTTCGTTCATTAAATATGAGGGGCTCTGTCAGCAATTTAGAATACTGTAGCGACCCGAATAAGAGGGGAGACTGATATTTATTTGGCCTCTCCAGAGCTTACCCCCCCTTTGTTATTCGGTTACGGACTGCTAGTTATTCTTAACACACGCTCCGCCGCATTTCGTTACTGATATATATCCGGTACTGCAGTTATCCATTGAATTAAACGTTTATTTGTCTTGTCTATCAACAAAAACTAACCTTGCAATAACACTCAACTGGATATATACACGCACCCGTAAAGCAAGTTGCGTTTGATTGATCCAAACTATACTTCGTTAGCCATCAGTAAGTAGCCGGGATTGTTGCGTTCCATCCACAAAATTATTTGTTGTTTAGTCAAACAGTGCAACTCAACCGGACTCAACTACAGTCCGCATTCGTACCATTGACGTAATGAACGTATTATGCAACATCACTTTATTTAAAACAAATAGTGTACCACTAAGCTAAAAATTGAATAACTAAACACACAACAAAATTTTGGCACAGTAATACTAACGCTAGATTCCACGGGTATAGTCTAAATTTATTTCGCGAAGAGATAAACCACGTTAAAAGATCTAATGCCACAAGTAATACTTTAATGTTATTTATATTATTTAAGCTGGAACGCCACACATACCTTTTTTGGGTAATGTTGCAGCTGTTGAAACTATTGTTCATAGGTAAACAAGAGACGATACATATTTGCAAATTACAACACACTCTTTTATTGTACTTTACACGATGTAGCAAAGAACTAAAAAGTGAACATAAGTGTAGACAAAAACTACCTACTGCACAGTTTTCAAGAATATAGTTTTGGGAGGAAGGAATCCAATCGGAATTAAGAATTTTTTTTTGGGAGTTGTGTAAAATAGGAAGATTGATTTGCTTATTTTATGTACAGTATGACGTAGCCCAAGTCGTAAGTCAGCCCAATTTCAAATTGGGCTAGTCCAATGCGGAATTACGACTTGCAGTAGCTCAACGCATGTCTGATAAAGCTGTGCGTTGTTCGCCGCATTTTGTGGCAGATACTTATAAATTATTGCAGCAGTTTCCGTGTACAAAGTATTCATACCACTAAATATGGAGTTATATATACTTGAAACATGCTTACTACCACATACTTGTATATTTTGCAATTTTACGTTCGTTTTTAACCTAATATCCGTTTCCCCCATATCTCAGTATTTCTGAAATTCGTTAATCCATCCACCGGCATGATATATATTATTAAAGCATGCAATAATTATCGAACCAATGCTATTGAATCCGCGTATTCAAAGGGAAACGGGGCTGTGACACCAAAACCTGGTGCGTCAAAAACTCTACCGGAGCCACCAGGGTTCCAACGGGAACTAAATTTTGCCGGAACAGGAACAGGAATTGAATTTCTTTGCACAAACCGGAACCGGAACAGGAATTTGCAGTAATTTCCATCACCGAATTACTTTTAGGCGTTTTAGAAAACTTGCCAAAAATGGCTTAAGCGAATGTTCACCTATTTCATTATCACGTTTTGTGAAAACACATCACAACCAGCTTATTAACAAAATTAAACTACAAAAAGACTCATTTAGAAATAACACTTTTTTAAAGACAAAGATTCCAATATTTCAATGATTAGAAATAATTTGCCACAAAACCTTAAAAATTCCGGTTCCTGCATCTTTAAATGCAGGAAAGCAGCAGGAATGAAATTTTTCCAGGAATTCCTGTCGGAAGGAACAAAAATTCCGATAGAACACTGGGAGCCAGAGGTAATTTTGGCGGTGCCAGACGTAGACCTCCGGTTTGCGTTTTACATTATTGCACGTACACAGATTGCACTGAGTTGCTTATCGTCAATTCTAAATGAGAAGTGCTTAAAACTCCGCAACAAATACTTTATTTTTCTCATTATTGCTGCTTTATACACTCGATGAGTTTGAAACCCAAATCGCTATGGAACGTATAAGTTATTCGTTATTCGCATGCGAAGGCAGTGACCTGGTGTTATTTGCGTGCAAATGTAATCGCCCTACTCAGAAACCATAACATTTTGAAGCCAAAGCCACTTCACGTACTTAGTGCCAAATTCCAATACCATTATAAATAACAGCTATAAATGAACGCTTATACACGTATGTATTCATGGTACAACCGGAGTTCTGCCTCCGGCTCCTTCTCTGGCCGAAAATCGGCCTCCGGCTCCGGTGGAACTTTTGCCGGAGGTTCCGGCAATTTCGGTAGTAAAATTTTGAATCGAATGTCGAAATTCCTAAAAATTTATTAATCAAAAAATCCTACTGTAAGAAGGTCCGTTAAAGGTTCTTAAAAATAAAATCCAAATGTAAACGAAATATGCAGAAGTGTGCGAAGATACGCTTTGAAATTCGCTTCCATATCATTAAAGTGAACTGAACAATCATTATATGAAACAACACAATACAACCGGAGGTCTGCCTCCGGCTCCGGCAGAAAATCGGCCGCCGGCTCCTTCTCCGGCCGAAAATCGGTCTCCGGCTGCGTGGAATTTTTGCCGTAGGTTCCGGCAATTTCGGTAGTAAAAATTTTGCATAATTTGCAAAATTTATCTGTTTAGCGAGTTTTGTTTTACATTTGTCACAGTTTTCATGAAAGAATTTCCGTAATTTCGCAGAAAATAAGCGTAAAACAAAACAACTTAACAACATATATATTGCAGTTTATAGGCTAAAATTAACTAATTAACCATCATTTTTACTACCTAATTTCGCCTCACATCCGTGTCCAGCAAGTTATTTGACCTGCATCTCCGGCCCACCATTTTTCACCTCCGGCTGCACTCTGATGTATATATTTCTGTGAGTATAAATGCCGATCAGCTTAGCAACTGACGTGTACGGAGAAGTAGGCAGCCTCCCCAATCCGTATTCATTCATTTCTGACGGATCAAAACATATACTGTCTTATTGAGCAATCATTAATGTATTGACAATTTTACGGTAAAAAACAATATTTTAGTCATTTTTTCTTAGATTAAAATTTGCTACAATGGTTACAGGCTAAACAACTCTGCTTCTTCCCCTGAGCTAATTTGTGTACTGAAAAAATTGATCAAGTCAAAACAGATTTCCATCTATACTCAGGCTGTTTTGCGTGAGGCAGGAGCGAACGAGTTTACACTAGACTTCTCGTATCAATAAACTGGTATTTTAAATATTAGTTAACATATTTTGCTCTATTAAAAATAGGACCACTGTTATTGCGTTTAACACAAGGCGAACCTCAAACGTTGTTTTTTTACGAACATGCAAATGTGCACAGTTTTTACCCATAATTTTTTGCTAAATTTATCATTTTTTAGTTTTATATAAGTGTTCAAATTAAATAATAGGTATTATACTTAGATTTCAGAACAGTTCACAGATTGGCGTAGAATAAAGCGAAAGTCGCGTTAAGCCTGCGCTAAACGTGGTAAATCGTGGGCCGAGCAATGTTTTAAAACGAAACTATGCAATTTATAAGTTTTGTGAAATGTGTCAACGTGGCATATTTTTTTTATCCCAAGATTAGGCGGCAGATATTGCTGGATATGTGTCCGGATAGTCGCATATCGTATGCCATTTTCGAAATGAATTTTCGTTTCTTTTACTATTTTTACTATTTTCAACCTTTAGTTTTTAATATTCTGTACACAATTTTATGTTTGCCGTAGATTTAATGTTTTTGCTGTGATATTTGTAAAAAAATTTTAGTTCACAACTACAACGAACGCGCATCCTGCCGATGAAGACTTACAAATTTCCACAGAAACATCATTTCAAATACACGGTCGGTATTTAGAGTAGCGTTAATATAACACAAATAAACTTGGTTGATGACTGAAAAAAAAAATTCATAATTGACTTTGAATCTTCAAATATTTTACAGATTCAACAACACCATTCATGACTCAAACCTAAAGTGGTTGTAAATGGACACAAAATATTGTATTTTGGCTAGCAAACTGTCATGCGCATGCACGTAGTATTATATACTACTAGATAATAGTGGTTAGCCTGGAACTGATAGTAAAACATTAACAAATTTGACCTTATTGCTTAGCCAAATTTTTGGCTTAAGCAACCCGCACAAAATGGTGATAGTACTTAATTCCGAAACTGCACATGCTTATAGCAGGTAATTACGTATACAACGGGGTTTTCGTTGTAAGCTACTTACTATATTTGTATGTTTTAGCCGAGTTAGCCTGGAAAATTATATACCTAATTTTTCTATATATATTCTAAAAGTTTCAAATTTGCGTTAGATTGGTCCTCAATGAAAAGAAATAGCCTGTACAATTCACTCTACACGATCATAGCTATTTTGGGTGATTCCGAATCTATATGCAAAAGCAGGATCTAAACGACTGCTTACACTGTTATAAATGATTCTTGATAACTACTTTAAATTCAAACGAAACCTTCAAACATTTTAATTTTTTTTTAAATTTAAAAACAACAAAATATACCGTGTGACATTTCATCTCAACCGCTATATATAGTCGGAGCAGCGGTGCACAAATATCGTTTCCGTAATTTAACAGCCGGTACGTACTTCCACACCAGTTGATTAATTTGGCATGCGTATCAACATCAGAAAGGTTTTGGTACTGTTTCCAATATCAGCATTGAAGCTAAAAAGAAAACAATGTAAGTATCGTCTTGAGATGCAATTTTTAGCGCATGTAAAGATCAGGGGCGGAACGTTTTTCTGTGGGACTAAATAGAGTAAGCTTAAGCATTAGACTTTTTTGTTCGGCTTAGGCTTAAGCTTTGGCTTAGAAAAAACTCGTTCTTACGCTTAGGCTTAGGCATATGCTTATATTAATACTCTTCCGCCTCTGTTCTTTACATTAGCCCATTTTTCAAGGCAACCGGACTTAAGAACTATAGCATTATTATATATAGTTGATCTGTACAATGGTCATATTTTGAAAATAAATTCAGTCAACCGCTGCAAATTTAGAATTAGAATGTCTGACAACCCTTAAGAAATTCCAATATATGTTAGCTGCTTAGTACTGGTTTTAATACGAAAACTCCATCTTTTCGCTCGCCTTCTATAGAAGCAATTTAAAGAAAATATCGGTGTATAATAGTACGGACGTGTCGATTCCAAAATTTTTGCCGATACCAATTCTGGCCCATGTCACTATAAAGGCCGTCCCAATTGCCCGGGACACAAATATACCCGGAGAGCACACTTATGTGCTCCTGTTTATATATGCACAAGCAGATATATTTACGTAGGTATATACCAGTCGTTGTGGGACTACATTTATTGAGCGAAGCTCGAACACACGTAAGCAATTAAGGTAATAAGCAAATTAGTTATTAGCTAACTATTCATTTATCGGTTTTGGAGGTTTGTAAACAATTTCCTCAGATTCCTCGCACCCAAAACCCTTCAGCCACCCTATAATTTTTGGAATAATTTAAAAAGTCCTAATTTTGTCTTGTCAATTAAGCTAATATGCAAATTAACTATTAGCTAACTATTAAATTATCGGTGTTGGAGATTGGTAAACAATTTATTCAGATTCCTCGCACCCAAAACCCTTCAGTGAACCGTAAAAATTATTGAAATAATATAAAAAGTCATAGTTCTGCCTTGTTAATTAAGCTAATATGCAAATTAGGTATTAGCTAACAATTCAATTATCGGTTTTGGATGTTTGTAAACTATTTATTCAAATTCCATGCACCTAAAAACCCTTTAGTGCTGAAATTATATTGCTTTTAACCTTAATAATTAGTGAAATATTGTAAAAAGCCCTAATTTAGGCTTATAACCTATACTAATTGCAAATTATCTATTAGCTAACTGCTCAATCATCGGTTTTGGAGGTTTGTAAACAGTGTAGGCAGATTACTCGCACCCAAAAACCCTTTAATGCTAAAATTAGATTTCTTCTAACTGTAATAATTAGTGAAATATTATGGAAAGTCCTAATTTAGGCTTAATTAATTATGCAAATTAGCCTGTAGCTACTAAACGGCTTGCAATTTTAAAACCCCAATGCGAGATTAACACCCTAGGATAATTGGCTTTCAAACAAAAAAAGTTTATCAAAATCGGTTCAGCCGTTCCTGAGATTCTTTTCGGACGGACAGACGGACGGACGGACATCCACCTTTCGACCCCCAAGTACAAAACATAAAACGCTTCGCGAAACTCCGAGCTTTGCTCGGAGTTTCACTTCGCTCAATAATATATATATTTATAAACATATATACATATATATACATATATACATATACACATATATATAATATATATGTATATATATGTATATAACACATATATATACACATATACACACATATATATCTGTCCCATCTGTCCTAAGTGTCCCAACTGTACCATCTGTCCCATCTGTCTCGACTGTCCCATTCGTCCCAACTGTCCCATCTGTCCCATCTGTCCCAACTGTCCCATCGGTCCCACTGTCCCAGCTGTCCCAAGCCCAACTGTCCCATCTGTCCCACTGTCTGATCTGTCCCAACTGTCCCGCTTTCCCAATTATATTTTTGGAATGTACTCCTGGTACATTGTTGTCCCGGGAAAATGGGACGGGTACTCCTGGTACATGATTCCTGGAGTCATTTATGCGCTACAATTATGAATAAATGACATGTGGATCCTAATTAGGGCTTAAGGACTCTATCCGCATACGGGATCTTATTAGGGATACGGACTCCTATTCATTGAAATTCAAAATGGAGACCTTTTCTTATGAAAATATAGGAAACGGAACAAGAACGGATATTAAAATATACATGCATGCAAACCAGGGTACAACCGGAGGTCTGCCTCCGGCTCCGGCAGAAAATCGGCCTCTGGCTCCGGCAGAATTTTTTGCCTGAGGTTCCGACAATTTCGGTAGTAAAATTTTTGCATAATTTTGCAAAATTTATGTTTAGCGTGTTTCGTTTTACTTTTGTCAGTTTGTGGTTCCCATTTTGGGTCTCAATCAGTAGAAGTCCGTATTCCTAATAAGAGTCCGTAAGCGGATAGAGTCCGTAAACCCTAATTGGAGTCCATAAATGTTAATTGTTTTTAATTATAGCGCATAAATGACTCCAAAACAAATAATTTGACTTCGAAACTTTGAAGCGTACCCAATTTTAAAATATATTCCCAAGTATAACTTTGCATTATCCCCCAACTGACACAAGACAAACGTTTAATTCAGAAGATAGTTGCGTACCGGGTATATATCAGTAACGAAGGGTGGCAGAGCGTGGGTTAAAAATAACAGTCCGTAACTGGAGAGGCCAAATAAATATCAGCCCCCCTCCCTCTTATTCGGGTCACTACAGTACTGGTCAATATTAACTAATTTACGATCATTTTTACTACCTATATACTTAATTTCGCCTCACCTCCGGCTCCGGCAAGTTTCTTTGACCTGCGTCTCCGGCAAATTTCGTTGACCTCCGGCTCCAGTTTTTTCACCTCCGGTTGCACCCTGATGCAAGCATTCACCGGGGTATCAAATATTTTAAAAAAAATTGCAGATGCAAAGGCAATTTTTAAGATTTTGGAAGAATTTCAATTTCATATTTTGTATTGACAAATTACAGCATATATATATATTTGAAATAAAAAATTGCGATATAAGGTAATAATAAACTTTTTGATCATAAAAATAACGCAATTTCCGGCATTTCTATGACGAAAACTGATATTTTTACTGGAAATGGATATCTGGGCACAATCTGGTCTGCAGCGTTACCGAAAATTAGCTCTGAACTTCTGTTTGAAGAAATACCTCCTCGACTGTTATAAAGCTTCCAAAATTATTTCAAAAACAAAAAGACCACACCGAAAGTGTCAGAACCAGAGTTGCACGCTACCAGCGGGTAAACGCGAGTCGGATAACTAAATTTTGACGCAGGTATATACACCCGAGGGTCCAAAATTTCAGGGCGCGGTAAAAATTTGCGATTTTTTACCCACCTGGATTTTTGCTAACACACGATAAACAATTGTTTTAGCGTCCCGATGTTTTGGTGTTATATTTTTTACATTGAATTACGGTTTGTTTTTTCTTGTATCAGGGTACAACGACCAGAGGACTGCTTCTGACGTAGGCAGCAAATCGATCCATACTCAGTAGGATTTTTGTTACAGGTTTCGACAACTTTTACCGGCATTTTTCGTATTTTACGAAAGGTGTTACGAGCAGTATAGGTTTCGTTGTAACTTTCGAGCAAATTTTGAAGTTTGAATCCTGTAGAGATCTCTTCAAAAGACGTATAAGGCGTAACCTTTGCCAACACTGCGCAAAATTTCTTAATATTCACGATCTGTGCATTTTACTGCACAATTTTTTCTCACGGTGAACACCGGTCCCGGGTAAACTTGTTGACAATCGACACCGGTTATTTATCTCCCCGGGTTGAATCACTCTCACATATTTAAAGTGTATTTTCCGGTACACCAAGGTCAAGCGATGTAATTATTATCAATATGCTGAAAAATGTAACATATTTTCTTAGCCACAAAAATAATGGTGGATAAAGATTGGCAGCGGGCAAAGCAATTTTACGCCGGTACTTATAAAATAAACTTCCGCAGGACGGGTAAAAAATTTTTCTACCCATATACTTTTACACTTCTGGTCAGAACTTCCGGTGCGTGCTTCACGTTATAACCGGGGCTGGTGGGTCACGGATTGCCTCATGTTGATTCGACGTCAACGTTAAAATTCGAACTGTCATGTCTGGTCAAGTCAACAGACATAACTCGGATGTCATATGACACTACATGACAAACCACCGCTCCCGGAAGTTTCGTAATTTATATTTCATTTCGAACAATTGCACCATCTCTGTAACGAAAAATTGCCAGATATATAAGTATACATGACATACCTTAAATTTTGAGCGTTAAAATAAGACAGTTTGCAGTATTTCTATAACGGAAGCGGACATCGATTTTTCCGGAAATGGATATAAGGTTATACCCTGGTACAAGGGTCGGTATGCCACGCGATACTGAATATCACGTGATATTCCAACATTACAAGGAACATGATATTTGGCGGAAAAGCGCAATTTTCGCGTACTTATAAATAAAAGTCGGTCAGCAGAGGCACAACGTACTTTAATATATACGAAAGAGGCGCCAAAAAATTGGTTTCCGACTCAAAATTGCTCAGTACTACGGTGTCAGATTATAAAAATTCAAATTTCAAGTTCTGGTATGAAATTCAACAGGACAATTTGGTAGGGTGCAACCGGAGGGGAAAATACGCAGCCGGAGGTCAACGAAATTTGCCGGAGCCGGAGGTGAGGACAAATTATGTAGTAAAATGATGGTTAATTAGTAAATTTTTGTCAATATCTGCAATATGTTGTTAAGTTGTTTGGTTTTACGCTAATTTAAATTCTTTAATAAAAATTGTGACAAAAGTAAAACGAAACACGCTAAACAGATAAATTTTGCAAAATTATACAAAATTTTGCTACCTAAATTGCTGGAACCTCCATTAAGAATTCTACAGAAGCCGGAGACCGATTTTCTGCCGGAGCCGGACCTCCGGTGGTACCCAACAGTTTGGGTGTGTTACCCAAAGTACTTCATACAGACACTTAAAAATATATCATATATTTGCAGACAATCAGGGTGTAACCGAATATTCGTTTCCGTTAAAAATCGGGAGCCGTTTCCATAATAGAAATACAGGAGTTATTTTTATGCTCAAAAATTAGTTATAAATCACGTATATATCTCGCAATTTTTCATTATAGATATGCTGCCATTGCTTAAAAATGAAATAAAAATCACGAAATTTACCCAAATTCTTAAAATTTTCAGTGGATCCGCTATTTTTTCTTTAAAATTTCAGAAAGCTCGGTGAATATATTTTGTATACCTCAATTGAGTTGGCAGAGAAATAAAATATCTTCGAAACTTTTATTCGTTTTCCACTTCCGTTGTTTTGATCACTATCCGTTTCCATGTCTGTTATTTTTACTATCCGTTTACTTACACCCTGCAAAGTGCAGACAATACGTCGAACATCATATATTGAAGAAGAAACCGTGACCTACACATGACGGCAGCGGACAAATACGACTATTTCAATACGATATGGGTCTATAAACAGACAGAATGTTACCCAATAGTCTAATAGGGACACAGCATATCCCAAGCTGGCTTGGTTATAGCTTGAAACCCGCACCGGCAAACATTACACCGTAGCCTGAAGTAAATTTTTGCCGGTGTCGGATTTCCGGCTGCACTGTGCTATATACTGACTTACCATACATTAGTTTTTAGCCTTTTCGACAAATCCCATCATGTAAATTTTGGAAATTGCCAAAGGGTTAAAAATGTACTGAACGACCTACGAGGGACATCCCGTTTTTCCTAGGACAGCAAAAGTAAGAGTATATGCGAGTCACTCCTGCTGCGAGCTCGGATTTTGTTGAAAAGTGGGGCAGTGGGGACAGCTGGGCGCAGACAAGACATTAGCGACAGCAGAACGCGCCGGGACAGACATTCCTAATAGCAGGAAGATGCGGGACAATGTCTAAGACTAGCGCTAACCTAAACATATACCCAATACTTTATAACTTCCACACACAGCTGAAACGTGGGGATGTATATACTTTTCAATTATTTTACAAGTACAATATTCGCTAACTGCAGTAACCCGAATCAGAGGGGACTGATATCTATTTCGCCTCTCCAGAGGGTACCTCCTGTTATTGGGTTATGGACTGTTATTTATTAACCAGCCCTCCGCCACCATTAGTCACCGGTACATATCGGGTTTTGCAAGTATTCGTTGAAGCTGTATCGATAATACAAAATTATACTTAAGAATATGCTTTCAATACTTTAAGTACGCCTTAAAGTTTGAACTCAACTTTATTTGGTTCTGTTGTCATTTATGCACTATTAGAGATAGACTATAGAATATAATTAGGGTTTAATGTCTCTATCCGCTTACAGACTCTTATGCGGGATATGGCAGAGTGGAATCGGAATTCCGATTCAAAACGAGTTCCGATTCCGATTGCACCATCAATCGGAATTTCCACATTTTAGCTTTAGGACGACTTGTTGTGATATATTGTATATCACAGCCAACAGGCACTCTAAATCGAAATTATACATATTAATATAAATTATCCGCATAGTCACAAATGTTGTAGTTCCGATTGCGGTATAACCTTGTTGTTCCGATTCCGATATAACTATCGTTGTTCCGATTCCGGTATAATCCTGTTTTGCTTTGCACCCTGGCATATGGACTCGTATACACTGGGACTCAAAATGGTGACCCCCCTCCCTATTAAAACAAGTAGCGTGGGGAGAATTTTTTACTTCCCAATTGGGTCTGCTGTCCCTCCAAGCCCCCCGCACTAAAGGTGGGTGAATATACGACAGCACCAATCGAAAAGGTGTTAACTCTAAATTTAACCATTGTTTAAGAAAAACTTTTACTTATGATATATGAGGGTACAACCGAAGGTCTGCCTCCGGCTCCAGCAGAAAATCGACCTCCGGCTCCGGTGGTTCCGGCCATTCTGTTAATGAATTTCTAAGCATTTCAATAAAACATTTGCAACTTGATGAGTTGGTTTGTAACTTTGAGGCAATTGTGGAACACTTAATTGACACGACTTCTCAAAAAGGTAAAACTCCCGAATTTCTGACAACACGTCGTGGTTTATCTCTTAACGTTTGCAAGTTCATAACCATTTTTATTAGCAAATTCTGCGGCAAGATTTGCTGACCTCCAGCTCCAGTTTTTTCACCTCCGGTTGCACCCTAGCATCAGTACGAAATCGAAATTCCGATCCCGATTAAAATTCCGATTGCACAATCAATGGAAATTTTGAAATTTTAATTTTAACCTTATTTGTTGTGATACGTTGCATAAAAATTCTGTATTATTTATTTATTAAAAATCTTTCGATGAGTCACCTTATCAATAATCGATTGTAGATTAGCTTTTACAGAACCAAATATAGATCATCGCCAACTTGCTCATGCAACCTTTTGGAAAAATGTTGGCAGCCAACAGACACAATAAATTCCGAGTATAATTCCGGTAGAAATTTGCTGTTCCGATTCCGGTTCTATATGTAGAATTCAAGTTTTGTTGTTGAGAATATATATATGGCTGTCTTTCAGGGTTCCAACCAGAATTGTATTTAACAGGAAACAGGAATTAATTTTTTTCACTGGAACAGGAACTGCGAATCTATTGCGCCACCGAATTAATGCTAACTGACTATAGTTCAAAATACTGCTGTTCATTGACTGTTTTGCGTTTTAACAGGCCAGTTTTCCAAGTTCTACAATATATGGGTCAAATACTTCAAAATATTCTCAATCTGGAGAAAAACAAGATGAGAAAAGAACTTGAGTTTCAGCAAAATTTTTTAAGATGGATATAATTTTTATATTTTTAAGCTTATTCATCACACTTTGCCATAAAGCCGTAAAAAATTCCGGTTCCTGCGTGTTTTACGGCCGGAAAAGGAATTCGTTTGAACCCTGCTGTCTTCTCTTGGTTTGCAACTTAAGTGGTTGAAAAGTTGAGATAGAATTTTACAAACTATTGCAATACTTTATTTAAATATTTAAGATAACAATAGTGACACCGCTGGCACAAGTACACAAACACAAATGACCAACACCATAGAAATTCAGACATAAGTTTCAGTGTAATGCCTGAAAGAAATCGCTAGGTTAACCTGAAATATACCTTACGTCTTCAACATTTATCCGACAGCATCACAAACCAGCCAATGTCGAGTTTACTAAAATCGGCAAGCAAAGTGATGTATAATAATTCGATTTCGTATCCCTCGAACAAACCAAGGCTCGATGTATAACTCGCGAGTCAAATAACGGCGCATGTTAGCACGTTTTATCATAAAACAGAAAGCAATTGAACACAAAATCAAAACTTTAGCTTATGCTGACTGAGGTCCCGGTATGTGCGGTCTCGGTATTTACTGGCCTCAGCCTCGTTTTGTAAGTCTGCAAGTTTCAAACCGGTACCAAAGGAGGAGAACTAGTTCCGGTTAAAGGTCACAGTAACCAGGTGTTTAATACATTTTGTTGATTTATATATTAATAATCACGGTTCCAACAGGAACTAAACTTTGCCGGAACAGGAATTGAATTTCTTTGCAAGAACCGAAATTTGGAATAATTATTCCGGTTCCTGCATCTTTGAATGCAGGAACAGGAATTGAATTTTTGCAGGAATTCCGGCCGGAACAGGAATCCCGATTGAACGCTAACATCTAGCAATGTCCTAGAAAACTGAACATTTCCAAATTCCCACGAAATATTGAATAGAGCTGAAAATGTGAGACGTTGAAAAGCCCGTGGAATATGCCATAAATGTATTTGGTAGCTACACCAACCTACAAAACATATAAAAACTGGCATTTCCATGAATATTGCAAAAATTGCATTCCCGTTACCGAAGTCAAAAATTATGGAACCGGAATTTTTAAGATTTTGCGGCAAATGTTTCGCATTTCAATATTGAAAACTTTGTCATTCAATTCCGGTTCCGGTAAAATTTACTTCCTGTCTCGGTTTTTCACCGAGACCGCACATCCCTGCTGAGGCCTAGTTCAGCCTACAATTTTCAGACGCAATTAATACAATCACAGTTGAAGCTTAAAATACATGTCAAGCTTTTACCTGTGATTATGAATTTGAACACAAAATAGCTAAGTCCTTTAAATTATATTTCTTGTGAGAAGACTGAGCAGTAATTTTGAAATGACACAACATCTTACATCGATATTACAATTTCACCATACAAATGGTTCTGTCTGATCTATGGCAATCAAAAACTAATATGTTTCTGTTTCGATCACACGTCCGCACACTTAATAGAAAATACACGAACACAAGAATATTATACTCAGAAAAACATACAAATTCTTCTCTCGAAAAAACAAAACAGAAGTATGAATAATAATTAAACAGCGCAAAGTTCAAAACTTACAGTACGCACTCCAAATCCACTTTCCACCAATCGGGAACGAATCCATAAAATTTTTTCAACCGCTGAATACTCCATTTTTCCAAGTGAGAACCGACAAATTACTCACTACGCTTGGTTTCGCTTCGTAAACAATCCAGTCGCACCACATGGCGTCTGAGCTCTTTCATTGTTGAGCACAATGCACATTTTACACTTTAAACAGTCACGGCGTATCATAAAATTAAGAGTATCCAAAGAAAATAGATTCAGGCTACTCGACATTGTAACCGATGCTGCTTTAGACCTTCTGGCTATGTGTGGTATAAGTTTCCAGAACCCATATGGCCGTAGTCAAGTAACACAAAGTTCGTTCAAGCATTCAATTACATTGATGCAGTCAACAGTTCTGCATAGAACACATCTAAGACAGTTTAATGACTAATATACGACACCACAGTAACGCTGCAATAAATTCCATATAATATCGATCACACTACCTTGCATAATTGAATTAATTATAATCGAAACATTCCCTTAGTTTGATCAGTTATTGTTACAGTGCCAAACCATGAAATAACTAAATAATAATATCCAGTTTGAAAATAGATAGTTTATCAGGTAACAACATTGATGGCCAACTACTACAACCATCCAAATTCAATCCAAAAAACGTTCGGTTTGGGCATTCACCATAGCCGCTGTACAAAACCCAAAATTAATTTCCGATTTCCGCTTTCACAATAGTAGAAGTTGTAAACACAAACTGATAAAACTAATTCGTTCCAATGGTATCAAATCTCAAAGGTCCATAAACAACCAAGAGACCTGCCTGTTTCCTACTGCTGCCAAGATGACTGTTGCATGGTACTCCAATCAGATGTTGTTGTAGGAGGTGCAAGTGCTTCAAAATCTGGCGGTGGTTGCAATAACGGTTGCTGCCTACGTTCCGAACGACTATTTCGTCTTCGATGGGGGCTTACTTTCGCATTAGCAAGTGTCAATCCCGGAATCATAGGTAATTCTTCTCCTGCCGCAGACCCTGGCGATGCATAGCAATTGTTTTGAAGTTTCTGTTTCTCTGTAGTTGTGGGTTGTGATGCTGTAGCGAACTGATTATTGGCGTACTGCGACTGCAGCCTAGAACAACGTTCTATTGAACTTGACTCTCGATGCTCTATGCTCGGATGTGTATTGAAGAACAGGCTTGAACTTACGGGGGTTTTCTCGTTGTTCGATGGCAAATTTGACGCTTGGCTAGTCCAGTCCACGCCGAGCCTTGTAGACTGATTTTCGGCCGAAAGCCTTACTGAGGTCATCGGAAGCAAAGTAACTGCATCCGGTTTTTGCCGGAATTGCTTTGTATCACGACAAATTCCTTCTAATCTTGCTAGGACATTGTCAGCATCACTACTGCTACTCGACTGTGAGATATTTTGTTTTGGTGAAGTATACGAATTTGGTGGCTCAGCTACCTGAGCGTTATTTGCAAATGAATGGTCACGAGCAGTTGTCGTGAACGAAGTATCCTCAGTTCCAGGGGGACAAATTGTTTTGCTGGCGTATGCGGAGTTGGAGTTGCCCGTTGTGCTCGACATCGCCGATTTAGATTGCTTATCTTTCAACAAGTTTGTCATATGCCCAAGGGCTTTTGTCAACAAGGCATTCGCGGATTCGTCTGATGTAGCGGCAGTTATACTACCAGCGATACAATCACTACCTTTTTGACCAATACCTCCAGAAGGCGATTGTTTTGCTGTGGGGGTTGTTTGCTGCTTTATCGACCCACCAAATAAATTGTTGTTGGTCGAACTTCTAGAAGCTCCGTTACCAGCAGTTGCACCAGACAAAGATCCTTTTTTCGCCGTTTGAATTCCTACTTGAAGCGCTGTGACAATTAAGCTTTCCACTGATTCGGAATCAAAATTGTCGAGCAAGTGTTGTGCCGTTAATGTTGGTAGTTTGTTCTGTCCAGCTATACTTGTCCCAGGAGTTGATGGCCCACTCTGCCTGCCAATTGTCGCCGACAGTGGAGCCATCGAGGAAGCAGCCTGAGCATTTGCAACACCAATATCAACGTTTTGGTCATTGCGCCGAAAATTTTTTATTTCCATCTCGCCTTCTGTCAATTTTGACCCGGGTGAATAGCTAGACTTACCTAACGATGCTGCAGCAGTGTTTGCTCCTTTGTGTGACATACCCAAGGTCGATGTCTTTTCGTTAGACGGGTAATTAGATGCGGCCGCAGCAGTTGGCATTTTAAGTTGGGATTCATCTTTGCTGGGAACAGAACCAGATTGCGGTTGTTGCGATAGCCCTGACGCATCTGTTCGACGACGTCTACGTTCTTGTTTGCACCAAAGTTCATGACAGTCTTGATGTTGCGGTAGACTGCAACATCAAACATTAACATTTACTTATTTCTGCTGAATTTTCGTGCATAACCAGAACTTTGTTACACAAATACAAGCAAGCGTGAAATCAGTTGTTCTGTAACGTTGCATTAATGACTCACGCGTTCCGCCGGGGGGAAAATGAAAATTTCGAAAGTGCTGCCCCCCCGCTGTTGAGAAGCCAGTAAGATTCATACAACGCTACTTTATAAGCCTGATGGATGCTGTCAAAAATATTAAGCAAACAGATTAAGGAGTTAGACAACACTAATGCGTAATCACAGTTTTTATTATGTTAAAGTGCCAAACGTTCAAAATAAAAAAAAAACTGGAAATACCAAACTTTAAACTACCACCATTAGAAGTATACTCCTAAGACAACTATAGTTAAAACTTACAGAAATGGTGGAATACAATCTAGGTTAACATCTGCTAAAAATGGCGTATCCAGCGCTTCTGTTGCACTACAGCGCTTTTTGGGATCAAGTTCTAGCATTCGATCTACCAAATCAAGTGCATCAAGCGGAATACTGAAAGCAATTAAAATGTATATCAATTTCAAAAACAAGACAATATACGATAGAATTCGTACAGAAACAGATTGGCATGGAAGCAAAAAATCTATCGATTTGGTGGGCATGTCGTAGCACAAAATTCTACACCGTGTATTTTGGTGCGATATAAGAAGAGCAATGTAGGAGAGCAGTAATTTGCTATAAACATGGGACGTTCTTTGACACTAAAACGTTAAGTATGCACATTTTTCACGTTTACACTGATAGTGCACTCCTGGTGAAGGCCTGCTGTTTGCTGGTAACGACTAATATAGAAATAGGCATGTATATGCCTTTCATAGTTTTGCCACAGCCAAATTCCCTGCGTAGAAATTTGTGCCACGACATGTATACCAGGGATGGTGCACAACGGGCCCCATAACCCAGGTTAATGCCTTGAACTGGGGAACGGAATAAGTTTGGTCTTTGATATGAAGTCATTCCTAGAATACTACGTTACATAAGTAAGCCTGCGACTGCGGAAACAGATATTAACGGCATAAAAATTCATTCGTTACTTCTTGAAACAATAATTTGTCACTAACATTACGATCGGAAGACCACACGGCAAGACACAAAATGACACAAACAATGTAAAACATACAAATGAAACACTTCACGAAGACGTCGAGGATATATTTTTCTTGGTTTGAACGAATTATAATATGGCAACCTCGTTACATCGGGCCATACAGTAGTTGTGGGTGTTCCACAGATTTTTGATATAGCGTCCAACTGTGCCGCTTCGGTATGGCCTTGAAAGATCGGCTTACACGTGAATAGTTCGGCTAGGATGCATCTGAAATACAACTCAACTAAAAATATGTTTCTTCTACACGGTACTGCATTTTGCACAACAAAAACTGCTAATTATATCATAGATCGGTAAAACTTTCCGTTATTGCTACAAACTCCAAACATATGCTAGAAGCCGAACACAGCTATTAAGCGTGCTCACTTAAATGACTTTTAAGCTTGGCTACGGTTCATTTACATTTCACTTAGAGTTAATTCAACTACAACGCAAAAGTCAACCATACCCACAACTCCAAATGTCAATTTGAGTGCCGTAGCGTTCCTCTCCAAGCAAGAGCTCAGGTGGGCGATACCAAAGCGTTATAACTTTATTGGTGTAAGGCCGCTCACGATCGCTAACAAATAATCTGGCTAGTCCAAAGTCGCCCAGTTTAATTTGGCCTCTGAAAGCGATACAACAAAACAATGTTTTCAGTCGCCGAAACAGAACAAATTAGCTATCTATTTAAAACTGCTTAACCATAATTAATACCAGAAAGACAGAGATTCTCGAACTCAGAAGTAACGAACAAATTTTGAATAATTGGAGTTGAAAATATATCAAACAGCACTGAATGTCTGCGTACTGAACAACCAACATAAAATTAGTTTACCACGGTTAGTAAACCCCGCCGCCTAATGCGGTGAAAGCATATTATCTTACTTGTTGTTAACCAAAATATTGGAGCATTTAATGTCGCGGTGAAGAAAATTGCGTTGATGACAATAACTTAGTCCAAGCAGTAGCTGTCGTGCAACAGACGCAACATGTTCTGGGTTTAAGTGTAACATGCCAGATTCCAACAATCCCATTAGGTCATGATCACAGTAGTCGAACACCAAATAAAACGCTCCTAAAATAATGATATATATGCAAATATCGTACAACTTTTTGTAATTCTGCAATCTGCCGAAGTCTGTCAGTATGCAATGTCGAACGTTTCCAGAGCTGCTTGATCTATATGTGAGAGCGGAACAAATGAAATAAACTTGACCAACACCAACTGATGACCAATTAATGTTCAACAGTAAATAATCTTTTAATATGCTTTTGAGCCATAGTTCGCTACCTAGTTTCATTCACCCAAGTTAAAAAGAGGTAAATTCCGGTATTTCTATAGGCCGTGGAATGCAACAGGGAATGCGGGTGTGAGTGCGCCCAAAAGTATATATATTTTGTACCTTAAAATATCACACACACATTCGTTAAGTACTATACATACTGCATAGACGCAAAAATGTTTGATGTAAGTAAGCTGTACCAACACACAATTCATGTGGGTCGTCAAACTTTCCATGTGAAAGTCCACTGAAAAAGGAGTTGCTGTGGGGTGCGGAGAACTTGAATGTCATACCGTTCCTCCACAAGGGAATCCTTAAGTTAAACTGAAATGTCGATGTCGAAAATGAAGCTTCAATTCAACTCACCTTTGTCTTTTCGAAAATCAGCCGCTGTCGGCTTGTCAGTTACAATATCTCTGAGTCGAATGACATTTGCATGATTTAATTGTCGTAAGATTTTAATTTCCCTAACAGCTGTAATTGGAAAACCTTCACGTTCGTTTTCAAGGCGCACTTTTTTCAACGCCACCAGTTCACCTAAAATAAGAAAACTTCATGATATTCATTTCCGATATTCAACAAGCGAAGAACAGACTATGAGGCAAAGAAGTGAAGGCACCGCAAATCAATAGCAAACGACAACGCAACGTTTAGAAAATTTTTATGCGGTTTTGCCAAGTTCAGAGGAAACAAAAAGTACGTAAAATATTACTAGCTGTATAAAAAAACAACGAAAAAAGCTGCATAATCGTTACGTTTAGGCTTAGTGTCAGTTTTATATCTTTACGCCGATTCTAAGGCTACTGTTACACCTCTAATAGTAACACTGGCAAATCAACTCCGCTTTATATCACCATTAAGCGATGGTCAATCTCCCCAAAAAGCTTACCAGAGGTCTTTTCTTTCGCTTTGTATACTTGACCGTATGTACCTTCTCCAATAATGTCAATACGTTCGTATTTTTCGTTGACATCACCGCTTCCCCAGTCAATGATAGCTAGCTTGTCCTTGTTTTTTATTCTGAAAAATGCAAAATCACTCTATGCAATGAAAAATATTTTTTGAAACTGTTAATCTGGAGTTTTTTCTGCTTATAAGCCGTTGACGGAGAAACCGTTTAAAACCATTCACCACTAAAGTCGGAATAACACACCAAAAATAGTTAAACAATTTTTTGCAATAATGTCAGTGAAAAAAATTTACGGAAATACAAAATTATCAAACATCTATTGCAATTGCAAACAACTCGCAAGCTTAAGGTGTTTCGTTGAAAATGAAGTAAATTCGCATAACCATACTTCGGCCTTGGTTTCTTAGGCTTGGTATATAGATGTGCAGCGTTTGGTTTTACTTCCGGAGGCAGGATTGGCATTGGCAAATCTGTCAGATGTTTGCGCTGTTTCGAATTTCCAATAGTACTGTTCGGTTTGTCGACTAAAACAAAATCATGCCGGTTATGTTCAGATGTAAGCAGAATGGTATACCGCGTAAAACCGTTATGATACAAAAACGTTAACTTACGTACACCAAGACGCAGCGAAAAACCTGGTTTAAAACATCGGTGTTGCGTACTGCATGGTTTTTATTTTTTCACCGAAGTTAAATTTACGCTCGTTAACAAATTTTAGGCACTGTTTTATAAAACAACAAAATTTGCTGAAAAATTCTCTCAAGGCAAAAGATTTAAAATTTTACTCAACAATCCCATATTAACCGAATTTAGTAAATCTGAAAACTCTGAAACTTAATTACAGATCAGCTGTCGAAACTGACTTGCAACGGGTGGAAACGGCAGCTTTGGCATTGTAACCAAATGAGGCGCTGAATTGTTCACAGGTAGAGACGAAACGATCGTAGACAAAGCAGCCGAGCCACCAAAACCAGCCACTGGGCCTGTAACCACGACAGGAAGAACTCTTGCATTATCATGCTTTGCTGTGGTGTTCTGAATATGAGACAACACTGCTGGAACCGTGTTCTCTGCTGGTTTTGGTGTTGTAGGGTTCGAATTCCTAGGATAATTGTTGCTAGCAGCTGGGATTAGATCATCAGGAGGATGGCTTGCATGTTGCTGTTTCCCGGCTTGCAACATCGGTTTAGGCATGGGAATCTCAGATGTATTGGAAAAGTGTCCGGATACTAGTTCACTGTTTAAAGCAGACTGATTAGTAGCTTGTACTGAGCTATTGGCCGAATATCCTTCTGCGCCAGAAACTTTGGCAGGTCCAAATTGAGCGTCAAGTGGAATAGCGCCAAGTAGTTGATTGCTACGACCTGGCAAAGATGTTGTTAAACCTACTGTCGGTGGCATGGGTATATCTTCATTAGGAACACGCGTGTTATAGTTTGTGCTGGAAACCGTCACATTTGTTATTTGCTAAAAAAACTCAAGAAATTACAACGAAAATCAGAAATACCGATCACTGTTGATTTGGATAATGAAGTTAAAATTGCAAGCTTAAATAGTTTATATTGAGAATTGTACTAAGTAGATAAGTGAAACAAGTATTATCACAGTATGGTTCTCAAACCGACAATTTTAAAGATTAAAAGCATAGGTGCTTGTAGTAACCAAAACCCTCACAATGTAGCTGCTTTAGACAGAATAACCGTAACAAAGCAATAAGTTTTTGAAATAACGTACTACACAATACATATTAGTCTGGTATACATAAGACTATCCAGTTAAAGCGTTTCCGATCTTACTGAGTCCACTGGCATTGGCCTGTCAGTTGTGGTTATACCACCAGGTGCACCCGTTCTGAATGTCGACTGATTTTGATTCGCAACACCAGCTATTAAGCCCGTCGAACCAACTGGTGGTGTAGCATCCGTTTTGGTCGGTTGTAATAATGTTCGTGGCCGCTTCTTTTGTTTGCGAAGTTCAGCGATTAGTGTTGATGCCGCTTCTTCGATACTAAAAAAATCAGCAAAACTATGCGTAAATGATTTCCCAAAAGTAACGAATTATTACAGCTAAAAACTGACAGAATTCTGCGACCGCTAGCGGCTCTTATTATGCCAGGAAATTCGATATCTCTCAATTCAAGTGTTGGACTCGATGCAAACCCTGGTCAACATAATGCCTAACGGCTATCATGCTTTATGCACAACAAAACAAACGCATTCGAATTCAACTTTTTCTGGTGTAAGTTTAAAAGCGGCCTAATAAAAACTATTTAACAACTGAGACTGAGAGAAACTGAACATATTAAAAATTTAAATACGCTCCGTCAAAAAATCGATATCCGGATCCGGTATTATAAGTTACTCGTATTTTGCAAGTTTAACTGACTGTGTGGTTTAAAAACAGTCAAAAATTTATACATTTAGCCTGTTGATTAGCACCTAATATTTTAGTTTCGTTGGTTGAATTATTAAACTTTAGAACTCAATTATTAAAATCTGTCACCATTTTTCTGTTACGAAAACGAATTGAGCACTAAATGGTCGGCTCCGGCAACCGTTGGAGCCGGACATTGAACTATCCGGCTCCTATAATATTTGGCATCCGGTTGAACTCAACTATATCTGGAATCGACAGGACATAGGTACCGGTTCAATATCCGGCAAAATTCGATATCCGTACGACCTGGACCCGTACAAATCTACCGGATACTGGATAATAGCGGTTGTGCTTCCAAATATCATAAAACTGTTGTTTACATGTCGAATATATATTTTTTGCACGACTCAAATAACTTCCAATAATGCACAAACTCATATCCTATATCCGGTTAATTACGGACGTGTCGATAACAAAATTTTTGCCGATGCTGATGCCGATGTTTATTGTGAACATGTGCCGATATATATACATACTATTTTTCCTGAGTTTAAAAACATGCTTACGGTGGACTTCTTGATCGGCTCCGCTGTCGGGATCTCGACCGCGATCTTTTGCGTGATTTTATAAGCCGCGAGGAATGTGTTCTGAAACGAACCAATAAGTACCTACAAAATACTAAGTTGACGGCTAAATAAAATCGAGTCCTGGAAGCATGTTTGCCCCTAAACAAGAGTCTGCTTTGCGACAATCAATTTTCTTGGTTCTATCAAACATAAATATGTCATATATGGCTACCGCGAGGTATAGAAGCAAATAGTTGCATATGTCGGCATCTGCAGCTTCTGTTTATTTTAACTAAGTATATACGTAAGTGAATTTTCTTGCACTTAATCTCTAAATGGTTTACGGAATGGAAGCTCAAGTGGAAACGCAAACTATTCAAAACGTTGCAATGCTTTTTAACTGTTGCACTAGCGGTAAAGTATGGTACATATAAAGAGGTTCAATCCTTCAGCTATCGAAATGTTTTGTACGCTAGAATTATGCTTTCTACGTCTTTCTAGTAATCACAACGCAAAATTACCTTCATTCAATAAACATAAAACTTGTGTACTACAATATTATTCTACAAAAAATTAATGATTTGTTTTGTCAGTTTATACGAAGTATATAAGTCGGCGTATATTGAACAATTTTCTACTGGATTCCTATTTTTCCGCCTGCAGTACTTGTTTGTTAGTGTTTTTTGCGTGTTCAGGATGTTTAGGTTTTACAAAGATTATTTGTTCAGAACTGTTTTGGCACTGATAACTGTTCTTTCGTCTTGACATTTGTAAAAATAACTCAATTGGAAAAGATATCCGAATCCGACATACGGTATAAACCTACTGGATACCGGATATTTACGGCGACGGTCCCAAGCTTCATAAAACTGCTTTTCACCTGTAAGTGTCTCTTTATCACCTTGCTGCGCATGCATTTCTGGGCAAGTCAACAAATTAAACTTGTGATACCTTGAAGTGAAGATGAAAAGAACTCAAGTTTTGCGTAACTGAAATACTTTTAATAGTGTATGAGTTTACATGATAAATCCGGTTCCGGTAGAAAACTCAATATCATTCGGCAATTAAATATCCGGTCCACGCTGATAACTATATGTGTTACATAAGTATTTATCGGGTCCCTATAAATTTAACAATAACAGGGGGTCCGCCCGCAGCTACCTTAAAATGCACCCACCACGTCTCTTGAAACGCACCGGGAATTATAGCTTACCTATCTCTGCTTCTTGATCGCTTCTCTTTTTTTGACCTGGACCGCGACCGGCGATTATTCGACGAGCCGGTTGCCGATGTTCCGTAACTGCCACAACGCGCCCTGTACGACGAACCAGCGCTATGTGCCGGTACTGGAGAACCGCTAGACCTATGATGAGTGTGGTACTGTTGTTGTTGATTATGATGATGGTAGTACTGCGGCTGATGTTGTTGGTGTTGGTGTGGGAAGTAATTCTTCCCACCAGAGTTATAATTGTTGTTACTGCTGCGAGGTGAGCCAGAATGGTGATACTGAGAATTCATTAACGGAGGCACTATCGCTTGTGGTGAAGGTGAGTTGGCCGAGCTTTTGCGTCTTCTTGAAGTCGATTCCGTTCTAAAAGTAGCAAGTCTCCTACTAACAGCAAAATCAGCATTTTTGGATAAATAAGCGGCTTGACAATTTGCATTAAGGAACATTACAATTACAGTACAGAGATTTATCCACAAGTTTACATTTAACGTTTTCCTTATGACTAAAATCCCGCTACTTCACAATGATTTTTGTTTCAAACGATATAAATACGTAAAAATAAATCAACAAACACAGTTATTACTAAAATAGCGTTTTAAGCTTGATATAGTTTTTGCCAAAGCCTTTCTGCATTTACATTTCCACTTACGGTATATATTTTTATTTTCCAGTTATACCATGCAAAGTTTCTATATACGTAAGTAGTTTATGTACACCTCTAGTAGGCAGAGATGGTCGGTCTCTGTCTCGGTCTCGGAAAGTCTCGGGATTTAGCTGTTTTCGGTCTCGGTCTCGTTTTTGTTCAGCCTTGGTGGTTTGCAAACCGAGACCAAAGAAGTAAAAAGCGATAAGCAACCACAAAAACTTTCCTTGAATCGCAGTTTTGGCCGGAAGTACTTGAGAATGTCGCCTACCAACACAGACAGCGAACAATTGTGGAGCACCGCTATATACCTGGTTATACAGCGATTTGAGAAACAGAATGACCCCTCCGGTTGCCCGAAAATCTATTTTGGAAAGGAAACCCAAAACACTGATTTTATTGTAACACAGCACAAATGTTGCATTTTCGTGTTTAAGACATTAAGCATCGTTTACAAATTATGGGTCATCCGTATTTATAACGTCACACTATGTTAAAAAACTTTTCCTCGGTTTGCCCACGAGCAAAAACAACACTACAGCTATGAATTAGGCATTGTAGCGAGGTGTTTTAAGACAGTGGTATTTCTCCCAAGCCTGTTCGAAGGGTATGGCGACAGTAGCCAAGTGAAAAATATAGTAAAAAAATAAAATTTGGCGGCGATTTATTAGTTTAATTGTATGAAGCGGTAATCCAAAGCAGATGAGAAATTGAAAAGTTTTGTTTAAAAAATCTGATTTGTATTTTCGGTTACGGTTAAAAATTAACCGAGACCAAAAGTTTCGGTCTCGGTAACTAAATTTTACCGGAACAGGAGTTGAATCTCTTCGCAGGAACGGGAATTTAAAAATGATTTTTGTCATTGAATTACTGTTGGACTTTTTAAAACACTTGGCAAAAAATTGTTTGAGTGAATTTTCAGCTATTTCGTCATCAAATTTTACGAAACCCACCTGAGACAGTTAACAAAATTGAACTAATTGCAAAAACACTCGCTTCGAAATAAATTTTTAAAGGCAAAGTTTCCAGTATTTAAATGATTGTGAATAATCCCGGTTGAACCCTGAAATCTAGCAATGTCCTATAAAAACTGAAGATTTCCAAATTCCTACGAAATATTCAATAGAGCAGAAAATGTGATACTGTTGAAAGCCCATGGAATGTGCTATAAATGTATTTGGTAGCTACACCAACTTACAAAAAATGTAAAAAATTGCATTTCCAAAAATATGTTCGCAAATTTATCGAGCAGAAACTTTTCACCATTACGTCGGTACTATTTATTTGTCGCTGGAATACCCAGTCGAGAAATATAGTCGTGTTCAATTTTTATAGATATGTGTATGTTTGTCCCGAAAAAATACCATAAGAAACTTTCTGTCAAAATAATGATTCTCATTGTCATTAGCTGCGAATTTAAAAGTAACTATCTGGTCAAAGCGGTATCCGTATCCGATATATTGAGGCTGTGGTCCCGAATATAATAAAACTGCTTTTTACAAAATATGTACTCTCACAAATAGTCATTTTGAGTTAAGGAATTTCAAACAGTGACCGTAGTCCAATTTCAAGATCGCGGAATTCCGCTGAAGTCTTATAAACTTTTAACATCAAAGATATCAAATATAACCTCAAAATTTACGGAAACCCGCTGATTTAACGAAAGTTTCCTCTCCAAATAAATTTGATATTTCGGTTACTGTTTTGCGGCCCATAAAAACTATAAGCATGGTGCAACCGGAATTTCTATTGCCATTAGAATTCAGGTTCAAAACGAGTTACGATTGCGATTCCAATTCCGATTGCACAATCAATCGAGATCGGAATTTTGTAATTTTAATCTAATACATACGTTGCGTAAAAATTCTGTATTATTTATTAAATAGTTTTCGATGAGATAATATCTTGAAAACTGTTGCCAGTCAACAGACACACTAAATCAACATGATATATATTTGTCAATACAAATTATCCGCACTGTCAGAAAATTTCTAGTTCTGATTCCGATTACAATTGATGTACAAATCTGCTGTTCCGATTACAATTTTCAAAGTTAATACTCTATTCAATATATACGTATTTCGTCTTTTGTCAACGAAATAATGAACACGCATTTTGATACACATCTTCAATTTTGGAGTCCCAAAACAATGCAGATACAGCCGAAACGCACCAAAAAACCAAACGAACACATAAAAGATAGCATAGATAGCTCAGCTAGGGGAAATGTTTCAAAAATACCCGTTTTTTGTTCAATTTAATAACACATTGCTATAATACGTATATTAAGACTGACTAGGCGACCAACCTGTACTCATCTCTGCTAGTTCTTTTGCGTTCTGAAGCGGGTTGTGCGTATGAAGCGACGGTTTGTTTCGATTTGCTAGTCAATGGCATGTTTTTTGATGCAACACTATTTAATGCTGTCGTATTTGAATTAATTCGAGATCCGTCGGATTTTTCAATGGCACTGCCGTTACTTTCTGCTATACAGTGCCGCTCGTCTCGGTAACGCTTTTTCTTCTTACTAGCGCTCGTTGATCCCGAACTACGCTTTGATGAACGCTGTTTACCTTTAGTCGCCGTTGATGAGAGTTCACAATTCATCGCTAAAATGTTCATCGTTGAAGTAGCACGTAAATCGTAACACGAATACACTATTGCTAGGATGTGAAATACATTACATCTATGAGAATTCCAGAAAAATGACATTGTGTATATACGTACGTGTACTCCTTAAATATCTACATATATACACGTTTTATACATTTTTGTTGCTCACTTAAAAATAAAGCTGTACAAAAATTTGTATTTACGTATATACTTACGTACCTGTTTTACATGTTATCAACACCCACTAACTGAATTGAAAAACCCGATATTATTAGGACAACACATCAATGTTCAGTTTTTGCTCGCTGTTTTACGTGTGTTGGAGTTCCGTGATTATTTTTCTTGTGAAATATTCGCACGTGGTGAACAAATTAAAAACAAAATTTTGCGGTGGTTTCTTAGTTCAATATACCTGCTACAATGTTATAATTTAGCTAGTAAATTGAGCTAATACGTATGCAAATTAGCAATTAGCTAACTTTTCAATTATCCGTTTTAGAGGTGTGCAAACAATTTATTCAGATTCGTCGCATTCATGAACCCCTTAGAACTGAAATTAGATTGCTTGTAACCCTAATAATTAGTAAAATAACTTAAAAGGTCCCAATTTAGACACAACCAATTAAACAAATTTGCAAATTAGTTAACAGCTAACTATTCATTTATCGGTTCTGGAGGTTTATAACGGACGACCATCTATCTTTCGACTCCCAAACACAAAATAAAAACGCTTCGCGAAACTCCGAGCTTCGCTCGGGCTTTCGCTTCGCTCAATGAATTAAGCAACAATTCTGATCAAATAAAACAATTTATTACGCTAACACAAAGAGGTACGGAAAGCTGAATATGGGTTTTCCGGATATTCGGTTCCGGCTTAATATCCGGCCTAATCTGATATCCGTGTCCGGTTCCGGTATAAACCTACCGTATACATATCGGATATTTACGGTTGTGATGCCGAATGTCACAAAACAGCTTTTTACAAGTGAGCATTTTTAACATCTTGCTGCGATAACATTTCTGGGCAAGCCAAGAAGTTTAAATTCTGACAATTTTCAGCTACTTTTAATTTATGTACGCGAGCGAGAATTAAGCGCATTTTCGCATAAAGAATTCAGTTTATCAGCAGCAATTATGAACTATATAACAGGTGAAAACCTTGAGGGCGCTAAAAATACAGCGAAGAACAAAATAATTTTAACATATACAATATCCGGTATCCGGTTCCTGTTCCGATAAAAAATTCATATCTGTATCCGGTTCCGGTAAATTAATAACCGGTCGCACCTTGATAAGATATATTCAGGGTTCCAACAGGAACTAAATTTTGCCGGAACAGGAATGTTAAAATAATTTTTGTCACCGAATTAGATACTGTTGGACTTTTTAGAAAACTTGACAAAAATGCTTCAGTGAATTTTCAACAAATTTCATTATCAAATTCTGCGAAAGACAATCACAGACAGTTTATTAACAAAACTGAACTAATTGCAAAAACACTCGTTTCAAAATAACAAATTTTTAAAGACAAAGTTTCCAGCATTTAAATGATTGTGAATAATGTGCCAAAAACCCGAAACAATTCCGGTCCCTGCATCTTTAAATGCAGGAACAGGAAGAGGAATTGAAGTTTTGCACGAATTACGTCCTTATATATTATATCTGCCGGAGTTCCTGCAAAAATTCAAGCAATTTTTTGCCAAATTTTCCAAATAATCAAACAGTAATTCGGTAAAAATAATTATTTGAAATTCCGGTTCCTGTTCCAGTTCCGGTTCTTGCAAAGAGATTCAATTCCTGTTCCTGTTCCGATAAAATTTAGTTCCTGTTGAAACTCTGATATATAACTAAAAGTTTGATAAGTAACACAATTCACTACCACGTACTAGCGTTAGGTTCTTCATCTGAAGTTGCATCATCATATTCAACCAATTTTGGCTTGGTTTCAATGTCTGCAAAGGAATTAATTTTTCAGATTTTTGAACCAAAACAAAACCCAACCTCTAATCGAGCTGCAATCGTTTCAGGCATTCGAATCCATGACCAAAAACACTATTTAAAGATTTTGCTACAGATATTATATTACTGCCCCCTTATGTTTACCACGTTATCTGGTTGCAGTGGTAAACACTGTAAAACACCCGGAAGTAAAACACCCGGACGACAAATGTTTCATTCCAATACCTGCCACTTGTTTAACTTTCGGTGCATCCAAGTCACTAATAGGTTTATGCTTTTGTTTCTTCGACTTGCTCTTGTCTCGTTCTTTTTTATCGCGCTTCGCCATATCGAGTTTATAATTTGAACCAACAGAATAGTACAGCTGCATTAAATAACATTTCTTTCTATGTAAAAAATATTGGCAAGCATTACACCCAGGGTGCAAAGCGAAACTCGTCTTATTTTACTGCCCTCTCCGTTTCCTATCAGGTTGCACCGTTGTGCTGTTCATGTAGTCTATATATACATATTTTTACGGCAACGGCGATTTAGAATTTTTATGCCTTCCACTCTGAAAAACGTGAGGGCATCAACCTGTGTGAAGACCAAACGTGACGTGGGAGAATTAGCAGTGCGCTCCCTCAATTTCCAAACCAGATAAACAGCCCAGGTCGCTTCCAATTTCTACGCCATATAAAATGTGAGCTGAAAACTGGTGTAAGTACCGGTTGTTACGAAACTCAATGCAATAACATAGGTTAAACGCTGAAAAACTACGATCTCAATTCAGATTAACTTTCCTATTCCGGTTCATGTATTTTTTCATTCCGGTTGCACTCTGGTTGAGTACGTTTTCCGAACGTGTTTATTGTTGTAAATTAAGAAAGTGGTATGAGCTAACTGGTAAGAAGTGCTAGCTATTCAGAAAGGCCAAGTGAAAAACAGGGCAAAACTTCGTTTTTTAATTAAATGAAAAATTCGTTTTTCAATTAAAATGAATGATATACGTTCATTGCAAACATTGTAACAGAGATTTTCGATAAGTTATAGTACTAGAACGCTGATTTTTGACAGAGCCAAAATCAAGTCAGCCGCAAACATGATACCCCAAGTGTGATATTTATAACAAAATCATTCAGCAACACCTCGTTGTTTTGCAAAAAAAGATATAAGCCACCATTGTGATACTAGCTATATAGTCCTTCACAAGAATACTGAAAAACTGAATATTGCACAGCAAACGCAGGCTTGAGAGACGTCATTTATTGCAGTCTTGAGATCAGTAGTGTGGCCACGAATATGAAAAAACTTACATTGCTCTTGCCTGTGTTGACGGTTTTTATGCTCCAAGACAAAACAGTTTGAAGTACCGTTGGGTTCATGTTATTTAACTTTTGCTGTCTTTCGGACTTTTCTTAAACTACCCGGGAAATTGTAATTTTGGAAAATTAAGATATTATCCAGGAAATCGGAATTTTGAGAAATTTGGATTCTGCCGAAAGATTGCGATTTCGGGCGCAATCTTTTTCGCAAGGGATTTCGGGTACTGGGATTTTGGGAAATGGGAATTCTGCCGGGAAATTCCGATTTTCGGCGTAGCAATTGTTCTTCTGGATTTTGGGATATTGGTGTTCGGGAATTTGGGATATTGAGATATTGAGATATTTTGCCCGAAAATTTCAGATTTTGGGAAATTGGGTTTCTGCCGGGAACTTGCGATTTTCGACGCAAACTTTTTCGCTCAGGATTTTGGGAAATTGGGATTTTGGGAAATTGGGAGATTACTCGGGAAATTGGAATTTTGGAAAATTCGGATATTTCTCCGTGAAAATAGGACTGGGAAAACAAAACTGTGGTGACCCCCAACTTTACTGGACGGGTGAAATTGTCCATTTGTATTAATTTGCATGGGAAAATAAAATTTTGGTAACTGCCTACTTTAAATACGGGAAGGGTGAAATTGTCCATTTGTATTAATTTGCATCGTAGTTATATTTAACGTTCTAATGATATATTGAGTTTTTCGTTAAAAATTGGGCTACTCTCAAAATACGAAATCTTGGCAACGCTCCTGCTCGGTATGCAATGTATGTGCTATTACCAAGGGAAAGTGTAAGTGTCTAAAATTTCAACTATTTCAGATTTTGCTTAAAACCAAATCATGGAAAACCTATACCTTTAAAATTTTCTATTTTTCCCTTTTTTCACACAAAACCTATGCTTCTGTTTTGTCTTATCGAACCTCGTGAAAACAGACAAGCGTTCAAATCAATTTGCGTGAATATATTATCTTCGAATAAGTTAAAGTGTAGCGACATCGCTATTGGCTATATACTTAGCTAACTCTGTTATGCGTCACGTATTTGCCTTATTGTTTATAATCATTCAAAATAGGTAGAAATGAAGTGATTTGGCTCAAAAGTATCGATGTTGTCCTTTTCACTTTGTTAAGCAAAGCGTATTCACCACCGTTTTACTACGAAATACAGTTTTTGTTTCATGACGCATCAGTACTTGATTCAGTGTAGGTGTAACTTGTTAAGTGTCGACCCCGATACCAACGCCGATTTTAATTTTGAAAATAATACACGGTGTTTAAAGTACAGATTGTATTCAATGTTACATCATCATAAATGCGCCTGAGCAGATTAGGGATGTGGCGATTAATCGGCATTGGTATCGGTAATAATCGGCACTTCTGAGTGTCGGCATGAGCACTGCAAAATTGTCGATTCTTTGCCGACACTTTTTGCACAAAACAGTCAATTGGAATGCTATCATTTTCACTCTATGGAATATATCAGTCTGTTTGAACAGGGAAACTGTTATCTCTTGAATTTCTGTTTGAAAAAGTTGTAAGCCTCTGAATAAGAACATTAGGTTAGACGAAGGAGTCGGAAAAGTAAAGTACGCCAGCGCATAGTGAACTCAACGAGAGTAAAATTAACAATAAAATCTAAAGAAGAAACTTCCTAAGAACCAAACAAGACAACTAAGATTAAAAAAGTACCTAATTTTATCGCAGCCAAAAGATTAATTAACTAAATTACACGCGGGAAATAAACGAGAAACGAAAATTAGCTGATAAGCCAGTAGGGCGCACACCGGGTTACACTGTTTGAGATTCCAAATTTGAAGAACTAAAGACGTAATCCGTAATGAAAACTATTAACATAATCGTTATGGTGGTTAGGGTTTAAGTCTTCGCATAATAATGTAATGTACGTAGTATCATATCTGTTCTTTAAGTATAATGTACTAAATTTAAAATGGGCATCGGTTCGGCATCGGCAAATTTTTAAAATAAAAATCGGCATTGGCTAAATTTTGTATCGGCTCACTTCCCAAAATGAAGGTCATCTATTCTGATTCATGACTACAACTGTGGGCAACCAACTTGCGTGACTGCTCTGGTTATGCTTGCTCATTAACCTTAATTTCGGCATTTTGTTATCTTTAGGGAATTAATTTACTGTCTTAACTATTGTGGGAAGTGTTGTTTTTTGTTTACGATGGCGTCCGGCGATGTTCCAGCTCCACCGTGTCCTCCACTTTCCCTAAAAGATTTACCAAAAGCTCCGGTTGATCTCCAAAGCGAGCTCAAAGCAGGGAAAGAGCTAAAGAATGTGGAAACTCATGAAAAAGTCGCACTACCATCACAAGAAGGTGCGTTTACATAACGTTCACCGTTTTAAGTTATGCGTACAAATGAGACACGTCTTACGTGTTGTATGGTTACCTTCAGTGTTTCCTACTCATTTGTTAGCAAATATTATTTACTTACTGCCTATTTACACGTAAAATTATGAACGTTACGTTTCAGCGTGGTTTTGTTTACAGATATTGCTCACGAGAAAACTTCCGCTGTTCGTGAAGAACTGTCGCAGTTTTCGAAGGAAGCAATGAAAAAGGTTGAAACAAGAGAGAAGAATGTTCTTCCAACTGCTGAAAGTAAGTGGGCCTTTGATGTTGGAAATTTCTTCTCGTGTTGTTTTCAACTGACATTACCTGCTCTTGGATTGTTTTGTAAATTGTCGAACAACTTTTGAAATACGTATAAAAGGCTTCATTTCGTTGTATCTAACGACGGAATAATGTTAACCGAAGAATTAGGTTTAACGATCCTTAAAATAAACCACGTTAGGTACAACGCTTTATCTTGCCATATTTTTATTTTACTGCACTGCTTCACGGTATACCAGTGCAACTCCCCAGACACACGAACCAGGGAGTCGCCTACTCCGACCCTGCACACGGCTCAAGAAAATGCAAAGGTGCCGTAATAAATATAAGCATTAGCAAGCGAGAAAGGATTCGAGAAGAAATACGTACGAAAAAACAGATGACATATATAGCCAGTCGTAGTGGGACTACATGTTTTGAGCGAAGCTCGAACACACTTTACAATTAAGCTAATATGCTCATTTACCGGTTTTGGAGGTTTGTGAACAATTTATTCAGATTCCTCGCACCCAAAATTCCTTTAGTAACCCTAAATATTAGTGAAATATTGCAAAAAGCCCTAATTTAGGCTTATCAAATATGCTGCAGAATGGATTATACCGGAATCGGAACAGCAAATTATACCGGAATTATAATGCGGATTGGAATCGGAACTAGAAATTTTGTGACTGTACGGATTTCAAAAAGGTTGTATGAACAAGTTAACGATTATTTTTGGTTCTGTAAAAGCTAATGTACAATCAATAATTGATAAGTTAACTCATCGAATGCAACTTTGTAGCTAAATAATGCAGAATCTTTATACAACCACAACGTATCACAACAAGTAAGATTAAAATTCAATTTTCAAAATTTCCTATTCCGATTGATTTTGCAATCGGAATCGGAACTCGTTTTGAATCGGAAATCTAATCGGAATCGGAATTCTGGTTGCACCCTGGCCAGCATATCCATCCCTAATTACATTATTATCCACGCGAAGACAGAACGATGACCGGTTCCGCTTCCTGTATATATACCTACACACTATGCTTTTCTAGTCCCAGTTTTGGTATAGATTTTTGATTCCGATCTAATTCAGTTTCGTTTGACGCTCCCCGAATGTAGTTTTGATGGCAATATAAATATGCGAACTATTTTTGTTTCAGTAATCGCGCAAGAAAGAAAAGCTAGTGAATCGTCGAACTAAGCGTCTAACGCGATCAAACTTGAGAACGCATGCTTTCGGCTTATTAATTTCTTTATTTCTAATTACGTATATATACATGTATTTTTCGATTTTTCAAATTGATTCAATTTATATATCTTAGAGAGCCGAGGCCTAACCGGGGCCGGTTAATCTTTAATTGACTGACTTGAAAAACATTCCCATCACGATTGGTTCTCGTTTGAAAAATATGAAAATCAAGAAATTATTGTGCGCGATATTTTTTACTTTTCCAAGGTTTGCTTTCAAGCCTGAACAACGAATAACAAACAGTTTGCATTGATCTTGAAAATTAAAGTAAATTACATAAGGCGAACTCAATTTAGCTAAACCTGCTGCTAGAAGAGGAAATTTTTGAGCATGCAGTATGTACCTTTTTATACTAGAGGTAGTAATGTTTTGTGCAAAGGTATCTTTATGTTTACTAACTTAAAATTACTTATATAATTATTGTTGGCATGGCAGTTTCATTTCATTCCAGTGTCAAAAATCTTAAGCTTCTTGACTTTCTCGGAAATGGTGTCGTAGCGAAATATTTAGTATGTCGTAAAAAGCAGTTTTATGCAGGGTGGGGCCGGATATTGAAACTGGAACCGGATATTGCCCAGTTAGTGAACAACTTAACAGTTTTACTTGACCAGAAAGGTATTCGCAGCAGGATAGTAGATATGTCCACTTGTTAAAACCAGTGTTGTGGTATTCGTGATTAGAAGTATCCGCTATCTAATAGGTTTATACCGGACAGCGAAACCGAATGCGGATATCGGTTTTTGTCGGATATTAGACCGGAAGGTATGATATTTGGAGCTGCAAATATCTGGTTACTTTTTATTGGATACCGAGACAGGATACAGTGTGGATTTCGTGTCGCTCAGCAAATGCAATTTGTTGCTTTGATTTATTGTCCACCGATTTGTTTTTCTACATAACATGTACTGTGTGGCTGTGCTATTTTGCTAAGAGCTCAACTTATGCCGCAATGATCACATACAAAAATATCAGTTTTGGTATTAACTGCTATTTTTAAATAAAGTTTTTTGTTTTTACGCTTTTAGTCATTGGTAAACCTTGGGATTATAAATCAATTCAACAGTAATGTAATTTGATGAATAATGTGCCGAATGATATTAAATTACTGCCAAGCTTTTTTATAAATTAAGTAGTAAATCTGGTTGAAAGATTGGCGTAGTTTTCACTTTTCAACATATTCACGTAACGTAGGTAGTTATGCATCAGCGTTCCAACAGCGACTACGGTTCGACGGAACAAAAACGGAACAGGAGTTAAGTTTTTGCAGGAACCGGAATTTGAAGTAATTTTTATCTCCAAATTACTGTTAGACTTTTTAAAAAACTATCCCACAAATGGCCGAATTTTCAGCTATTTCTTTGCAAAGTTTTGCGAAAACAACAAATTTTCCATCTAACAGTTTGTTAGCAAAATTGAACCAATTGCATAAACACACATTTTCCAATTTCCCCATATTTAGATGCTTATGAATAATTTACCACAAAACTTTAAGAAACTCCGGTT
The DNA here is from genome assembly GCA_030248215.1 of Enoplolaimus lenunculus. Taxonomy (NCBI): domain Eukaryota; kingdom Metazoa; phylum Nematoda; class Enoplea; order Enoplida; family Thoracostomopsidae; genus Enoplolaimus; species Enoplolaimus lenunculus. The sequence goes on from JASANG010002061.1 coordinate 217,888, forward strand.
CCTGCATCTTTTAATGCAGGAGAAGGAACAGGAATTTGAACCTTTTCAAGAATTCCACCCGGTACAGAAATTCCAGTTGAACCCTGTTATGCGTGTAATTTTGTGAACCCCGTGTTCAGTAAATTCTGCCACTAACTTGTGGTGTCGAAAGCTAAAAGTGTTTAAATCAAGTTTTCGAATTCGGTTTTTGGCCTCTATTAACCGAAACTATTATACATCAACGTGGCTTCAGCACTGTAAAATGATACCATTGGTGTGACTTTTTTGATTATTTGCTCACGTGTCGCCAATTTGATTGTGAATATTTGTGTTATTTTTCATACAGTTGATGATGATTCAAGTTTTAAGTTGTGTTGGGTGCTTAAAATAGGGCATATAAATAGCTAGAAGTACGTCGGCCATAGTGTCAATAAAACTGAATGATTTTGAAATATTGTATTGTAAAGATAGTTTTGTAAAGCCTTTTTGTGGAACATTTAATAAATCGTTTCCGTATTTTGAGTTGCGTGTCGTAGCGGCTATCACCAGTTAGTAATATATTTTTGCAATGTTCGAATCAGGAAAGTGTGAACATCGAAATAGAGCACAAATTATGTTGTTGATTTGAATCACCTATGCATCTTATAGTTCTGCATGAATTTTACAACTTTGTACTGGCTGACGATAAATGCTCCACATTTGAGAATGCGGCTCATGATTTAAAGTTATGTAAGCGAATCATGCAGTCGTTAGCGTTGTCTTTAAAAGTGTTATGAGTGTGGTCACGTCAATTGGTATTAAAGCCTTGCACACTGTGTGCAATTATACAATTTTTTGTGTACTTTTCTTGTTCATTTATATTGCGTCAGGGTAATAATACTGAGCTGTATTATTTGGTTTGGTTATGCTTCAAGTTTGATTTATAACCGTTTTTGATCAGAAATGTTTGCACGTTTCTATCTTTTTAATAGCACATAAAGCTTATTTGGTAACTCTGAGTATGCTTAGCTGAATGTTATTCAGCTTATGTCAAGCCAAACGGTTGTATGCTGTGTAACGTAATGCTGTGCAGAAGTTCATTGTTTTGTTTGCACTATAAAACGATGATTAGATAATTTTTTGTGTTTTTAAAGGATATATATAGATATGTATGAATGTGCGCATTTGTATTTATAGGTGAACTTTTGCCGATTAAATTTCATATAAGTGCACAATGTTTAAAAAGTTTTCAGCTTCATTATGCTTTCCAGTCCCGATAATTTTTGTTTCGCAGGGTATTCGATATAGGGCAGTTCGGTTACCGCGTGGTTGGTCTGTTCCTGAGCAATAAATTGGGTTGTTTACCGTCCACGCAGTTCCGTGCAATGCGCTGCTACCACAATTTCTGAAGTTGATGAACATAGAATTGATTGTGCCGCCGTGCCCTATGTATGTTCATCCTGTTATCGATGCTCAAATGTGTGTGAGCTTTGTTGTAGTGCATCGTTTGTGTTCAAGTTCTTCCATCTTCTTCTCTTCAGTTATGTGCGTTGCGTGAATTATCTCATTGCTTACATACCATAACACATTCCGGTGCTTTTTGCATTTGCGTTAACATTTTTATGGCTTATTCAACTATTTAACGCATAAAGTACGTAATATCGTAAATAAATTACGCATATGTGGTTGCAAATTACAATTACACGGTGCATTGCATGGCCGCTAACAAATTATGGTACTGCTTAACGTATAATTACTCTATTTATAGCTGTACGTGTAAAAGATTGTTTACTGTAGTGACCCGAATAAAAGGAGAGAGTAATAAGCATTTTGAGTCCCAATCGATAGTAGTCCGTATCTCTAATAACAGTCCGTAACCGGATAAAGTCCCAATCCCTACTTAGAGTCCATAAATGAGGGCCAAATAAAGTTGAGTTCGAAACTTTAAAGCGTACTTAAGTTTTGAAAATATATTCGTAGACACAAGACAAATAAACGTTTCATTCAACGTACGGTTGCAATACTGTATATATCAGTAACAAATGGCGGCTTAAAAAAGTCCGTAACCGAATGACAGGGGTATCCTCTGGAGCGGTCAAATAAATATGTCCCCCTCTTCGGGTCACTTCAGTACAAAATGCAATAAGGTGCAGCTGTATCACCTTCCTAAAGAAAATTCCGGTGTCCATATGCAGTTCTGCAATATTAGAATAAGAATGTTTGATTTTTATATTAACTTTCCACGGAACTGACAATTGGAGCTTTTTGCTGTTGATAAATCCATCTTAAGTCGAGAACTGGAATAAGAAATGTTAGACTATTTCGCTCTTATGGCGAAACATGACACTGAGAGTAGCCTTTGACGATGAGTAACTAACATGGTAGCGTGATCGCCGAAGGTACCTAAATTCGTGTCCGCGATGCACTTGGTAGCCAAGTATGCTTAAGTCTTTTTCCATTTAGTATCTATGCACTTTAATATTTATCGGAAGTAAATAATTGAAAATGGTTGTTTGTTTCATTCGAGTTGACTGACCAATTTCATTCGGATATGCTTTAAAACATCAGCTACCGAATCTGAAGCTGGACAAAAAGAAAAAGCCGGTGGCGGGTAAAATCTGGCCATGAACTTGCAAATTATTCTCAGAAGCTCTCGTAAAATCTATTTTTAACAGTTTTATAATTAAAGGTTTGAGAAATTTTCCTAATGTTTGTAAGGCAACGTTTCCAATGAGGAAAATTTCGTTACCGCAGTAGCAGAGAACTGTTTCGGATTGTTTTGCCAATGTAATTAATGATCGGGGCAGTTACAAAAGGATAGGCATATTTTTGAGCATAAGGATACAGCAGAAGAGTTTGTCTAAAACATAAATTTACCTGCATAGCAGTCGCAAGGAAAAATGGTTCGGCCCTCGTCTCATGCGTCCATTGTGCAAATTACGGCAGATTGATTTGTGAGTGCTCGCAACATATTGGACACTTCGGAAATTTACGTTTGTTCAGTTTAAGACAGAGAGGTCTATAGTAAATAGAACACTTCGGAAATTTCCGTTTCTTCAGTTTAAGACAGAAAGGACTTTAGTTATAACTTATCAAAAATCAGATCTTAAACAAATTTTTAAAATATTTCACTAAACTGTAGTTCGAGCACTGATGTTACTAAAAGGGTATATCTAAGTCGACTTCAACGACCACTTCAACAATGATCAAAAAATAAAATTGTTTTAAAATTCATTACTACAACGGCGTTCGGCTTCTGCTTCGCGGACTTTTTTCGCTAATCTATGTTGCACGGCGACCGCTTCCCTTCTCTGCCAGAAAGTTCAAGACCCATATTGAATTCAACAGTGTCGGACCGCGGACAACTGCTTAAATTTTATGATTGTATCGTGAATGTGATAAATTGTTTAGTATTTTGTTGTCTTTCTAGCGCGTATGTTGTTAAATATGTATCAAATCAACGTATTGGACATTAAATAGGGATGGTCATTGTTGAAAATGTTGATAATCCAATTAGCGCCATTGCATTTGGGAAAGAAGCCAACCAGGTTCTTGTTGCTGGCCGCAGTGGTACGTAGGAAATACGGTTTGTTTTATCTAGCGAAAAATGCAAAACATCATTAGTTGACACTTAATAAAACTGTCTAAAAATTGTTTATGTAAATTGGAGTGTATAGGCGTGCGTCGTAGTGTGTGTGTTAATTTGTAAAATTAGAGTGAATGTAAGTTGATGCATGCACGACATGTCTAATGGTTTCAGTGGATATTGATTTTCACAGGCTTTAGGAAGCAGTATCCAGCATCCGGTTTAGGCAAAATAATCCGTTTTCATTGCTGTGTCCGTTGTGTGCTAAGGTTTGTATATACATACGTAGTAAATATTTAAGATAATACTTATTTTTGTAATTCTAGCGTTATCATGTACGTATCGCTTTGTTTCAAGCTATTGACTTCATTTCAGTGCTCAAGCTATACAGCTTTGATGATTTTGGATTTCATGAAGCAGGGAACCTCAGGGCTGGAGGGAGATTGAATTTAAATTTCTCTTCATTGGACGTTGCGTGGCATCCGACTAAAGGTATGATATTTTGGCGTTTATTTTGTTTCGTTGAATTCTGTAGCAAGTTGAAAAGAAGTTTTTTCTTTTGACATCTGATTTTACAGAATGTTACGCTTTTTGTTGTTACATTTTCTGTTAGGAATAATATCGGCAGAAAAGTTGCACGTAAAACAGTTTACCTACATTCTAATCAGGGTGCGACCGGATATTCGGCTAAGGCAGAAAAATCTACACCCGGCTACGGTATTTTAAATTGCAGGATGTTTTTTTAAAACTTTGAAAAATATATACCAACAGTTGTATTTATGCCAACTACCGAGAAACTTATTGATTTACTTTTACATATTTTGTCTGTCATACATGTAAAGTAGATGTTTGCATGTACTCGTGTACGCTCCCTATCTTTATTGGGATACAATACGCTGGAAAACCTGATATAAATGACCGGTGTTATTTGAGTGGCATAACAGTACATAACTCATCATTTTCCTATTATTCTTAAGGCTATCTATAAACTTCAGCGTAAAAAATAAGTCTGAGACTAAGGCTAAGTCTTTTAGCATAAATAATAGCTTTAATCCTAGCCAGGGACGGGCGGTCTCGGTCAATTTTTGCCATCACCGAAAAAAGTAAAATTTTCAAAATAATATTTGTAATGTTTGTTCGTAGTTTTTTGTTTTTTTTCTATGGTTTTTGTCTGTTTTAAGAGTATATCATATTAGTTGTTGGGTAACTAAGAAAATTTCTGTATTCACAGTGAAATTTTGTTCATCAGGCATCACTTTAGCAATAGTAACTTTAGTTTTTGCAGGTATACCAGCATTTTCTGAATCCTCGACTTCTGGTCACGGTTCCAAACCACTGAAACTGAAAAAACCAAGATCTGCCAAATATTGAAATTAGCCGAAACCGAGACTCCCATCTTTGATTCTAGCCAACTCCAGTTTATAGTACCTTGGGAAAGCTGGATGCCTTAAAAGTAACATGGGCAAACAAATAAATATGTATTGCAACTGAACGCAACGTTACATAAACATAAAATAATGGAATAGAGTCGATGTTAAAGTGTTAAAAATGCATATATAGCAGATTTGACTCTTTCATGTTATTATTGTGCAATCATGTGAAAAATATGGCAACAGTGCTACCAGATAGCAATGGCAACCGGCTATTTAGAGCTTAGTACGTAAAACTGAGTTGCATCAATTTGGTAAATAGTTATTGTGATGTTAAGTTTTCGCCACACGCGGATATTCGGTCGCAACGTGTGACGTAAAATTTTCGTTTTAGTTAATCTGATTGTGTCTGCATCAACGAATCGAAGTGTAGTGCTGTGGGATCTCGATAAAGTGCAAAGAAATAAAATTCGTAAGTGTAACGAACTGTGTTGTAAAAAAACTATATACACATAAGTTTAAGTTTCCCAAAATATCAGTATTGATCTGTAAAAGTTGAGATTTTTGTAGTCAGTTTGGTCGTCATTGTTTTCAAATAATGGCCAGTTTGTGATTCAAATTTATATTTTACTCGCGTGTCAAAAATCCCAAAAATTGCTGATAAATGTGTAATTTTAATTAAGCGAAATTTCACTACGGGACTACGCGCATAGCGAAATTATTGTTGTTATCACAGTTTTTGCCGTGGTAACTCAGGTTTTTAGTATAATATAACCGATTGATCAATAAAATTTTTATAGAAAATTATATAAAACTAATAAAGTCATTAAAACATTTTGAGACCCACCTGATGTGGCTAACACTCGGCTTTTTTCTAGAATAACACACATCATATTATGTTGTACGCCGCTATATGTATGTGTAGCTACAACTTAATTATACTTTAAAGTTTCATACCAGCTACTGTAGATCATCTTCTAATCGTTAGCCAAGTCGTTATACAAATGCGTTGACTGTAGATTTCCGTAAACTATGGTTTCCTTGGCGTACTAACATTTTTATGTTTTGCAATAATTTTTGGTTTGTATTATTATTTTTATTTTAGGAACTGTATATACTGAACACAAACGTACGGTCAACAAAGTTTGCTTTCATCCACGATTTGACAACACGGTGCTAAGTGCTTCTCTTGATGGCACTGTAGTATGTTATGACACTGACAATGAACGCGTTGTTCGAACATTTACTGGGTAAATGCTCATTTTGATGAAGTTATAGATGCATTTTTAAAGCTGGGTTTTAGATTGCTGGAAGGCATTATGATATAAAAATTTCAAGTGGTTAACTTCCTGGCACAGTATGGTTATGTTGCGTTGAGAACGCTGCGGCAAATAAGGTTTGCTTCGTTACGTAGCTATTGAAATAATTAAGAGGAACCTGTAATATGTTTGAGTTATTGTTTACAAGATTATTTGATTATTTTGTTCCGGGCTGGTAGTAGTAGTAGTAGTTGCCGCAAATTGGGTGATTGTATTCAATATTTTTGCTTTGGAAGGCCACTTACATTAATTTCAGTTCGAGAAAAGATAAGAGTATATAAAGAAAAATTATTTGACTCCTAGGATCCCGAAGGTTATTTATTGAACATAGCAATGAATACGATTGTTACAGAGGGGGAGAAAGCATTCGTGATATTCAATTTGATCCGCACAATGCAAATCAGTTTGCCGCAGCTGATGAAAACGGTAATGTTCGCATTTGGGATTTTCGGTTCGCCACTACCGCTGTTTGTCAATTGTGTGCACATGGAGGACCAATTTCTGCGGTCGATTATCATCCTGATCATGTTGGGTTACTCGCGACTGCGGGTCGTGATAAGTTGATTAAGGTATTTTGGGCTTGTGTACACTCATCCCACATTTAGGTTAAGGTTTCATATTAAAGTTAAGTTTGGCCTTAGGAGTAGCAAAGACTTAGTATACTGCATAGACACAGGCAGAACCCTAAATGAGGACGGGAAGCGTACAACAGCCGTATTTGGTTTGGTTTATGCACCATGAAACCGATAGAGTGACGAAATACATGTCAAATGCGCTCTTAATTACTGATTTCTGTGCTGGGAATGTTTATGTGACAATCGACAACATCATGTGTTGACCAATTAGTTTTTTGGTTGGTTGGTGGGCAGCGAACACTGAAGCTTTATTGGTGGTATGTAAGATATTGCTGATTTTGTATCAACTCGCGGTATACAACCTGACGTGTGCTCAGGACTGCTTTCAGCGTTGGCTTGAATTGTTTAGTTATTTTCGAGAAGTGAAAAATTATTTGTTTTTGTTTTTTGTCTAGGTTTGGAATCTTCAAGCGGAGCCAGTTCGTTTGCAACAGGCGACAACTGTATTTCAAACCATTGCACCAGTTGGCAAAGTGAAATGGCGGCGTACGTCGGCAAGCTGTTTTCAGTTAGCGAGTTGTAGTCAAGTAACCGATTTTTCGGTTAGTATTTGGGATACACGACGCCCGTACATTCCAGTTCATTGCCTTGACGAGCACAAAGATATTGCAACCGGTAAGACAAAAGTGGCTGTGAAATACGTTTGATAGCTTTTGGTTGGGCAAGTATTGATTCTCGTTGTTGCGTAACTTACATGAAGTGCGTAGATAATAAATATAAGTCCAATTTGGTTTTGTATACTGCAGCTTAAATTAATTGGATATTTTTTGCACTGTTCTGCTGACCATTCTAAAAAATGTTTTTTGCTTTATTATAGGAATACTTTGGCATCGTACTGACTACAATAGAATCATATCTTGTGGCCGGGATGGTAACTTGATAATGCATAAATTGTCAGACGCGAAGAAAATGGACCAGTGTGTAAATCCGATGGCGCTTGATATTGAGCCGCGTGGGGATGTTGCGCTTGCATGTACTTAAGTTTGCATCCGAATACAGTATTTAAGTAGGAATATGATGCTATGTGCAGATTGATTTCAACCTAATCAATGTATTTTTGATTAAAAACTTTTCCTTTGCGCCTTCATTTAGGCGACATTCAACTTGTTATTCATTTATATCTTCTTGGCAATATGGATAGGTGAAATTTTTGATTAAACCAGTCGCCGCTATTGGCTGTATATTGAATCGATAACAATATGACGTTTGCGTAATTTTCATAAAATAAAAAAATTTTATACTGGTGTGGAATAGTTTATTGTTACACTCTGTGCTCAGATATTTATACATGTTTAACCGATTATCAAAGTTACTGTATATAGAGACATTGTAGCGAAAAGTTTGCATGGCTGCGTTGCTCAGTTGTTAGAGCAGCGAACCGGTTTCCGTACGTCGTGGGTGTGAGCAAACTGCATCCGCAGCAACATTTTCGTGATACGCTGTATATGGCACTGCTTAACCTAGAATCCGTAAGAAAAGCTCTCCATCTCATGCGATTTTGAGGCATATATATTCATATACGTACATATCTTGTAATACCAAACTTACGTGCTTATCCCCTTCTCACATTGAGTTGCCTGTAGGCAACTCAGCGCAGTGTATATACATTAAATAGTATATATCGCACCGTGTTTAACAATAGCAACACGTATACATAGTACTAAATCACCACAAGACGTGAGATCCCCTCGGGCTCGAGCGTCAAGCTCCTATAGCTGAGTGGTGATGGTATACGCCTCCCGCTCTAGTCACTGGAGTTCGAATCCAAGCATATAAGTAGGTTTCAGGAGAAATAGAAAATATTCATGTGAGAAAGGGTTAACTTAGAATTTACTCCACCCCATACTTTCCTTTCAGTGTTAAATATTTTTCCGTTTCAGTAAGCAGCGCGTTGGTTCAAGATAAACCAGATGCTTCACCGTTAATTGCATCATTTCCACGTGGGCAGCGTGCAAAAACTGCGTTTTCAAACGAAGTTCATAGTACAATGTTTACACTACCTATGGTATGTGAGTGTATACACGATGACTAGGTTTTAATACCGTATGCTATCTGTCACATAGAGTAAAAAATTTCGATAGAAACTATTTGTGATAAAACGAAATATTTTAGCGACAACGTTTTGATGTTTTCACTCTATTTTGTGTATATTTTGTCACACTTTGCTGTTCGTTTTAGATCAAAGATTTAGATATGAATTGGTTTGTTGCAACTGCGTTAAAGTACAAATTGTCCGGTGCTAGTTCAGCTGAGCTTGCGTCGCATAATGCGAAGGTCGCGGAACAACTCGAACGTTTTCAGGTAAATTTAATAATAATTATAAACAGTGTCATAGAAATTACATGGAAACAGGACTCGTTCATTGAAATTAATAGCAATTGTTTGAAATTTTTTAATCAAAATATTGGCAGAAAGTGTTCACAGTATAGAGTAATAAAATGTTTTGTTGTTTTCCTTTAGGTCGCAGAGTTGTGGAATGTGATCAAAAATCTGTTGTGTCCTTCTGAATTGCTGAAGCAACAGTCGTTACCGAAACAATACGATGTTGAAAATGAAAGAAGTGATAGCTATTTACCTGATTCAAAATTATATGTAGTTTATTTTGTGTTGTTTGCTTCTTCGAGTAAACATGATACTGTTGTGGGAAGTGAATTGGCCACACGCGGGAGCATATGAAGCCATTCACTGTTTGTATTGTTGAATGTTTAGTTTAGTTGGCCGTGTTTCTTAGCAATGCAGTGCATTAAAAAATAAACACGCGAAACCTGGCAGCGTTGTTTGTGCGACAAAATGCGGATTCTTATGCAGTTACTAGGCGCTGTGTCTGTTATATACGACTAATTTTGTGATGTTTATTCCACAAAACTTTGTTCCAAAATATGGTTTATTCGTCTGATTGTTCTGTTTTACTAATTTCAGATATGAAAGGATCTGACATAGAACATCATCATCATCATCGTGTAGGGGTACCTTGTACAGAGGGCAATCGTGATTTAGTAGCAAGTCATATGAAAGCATCTAGGCACGCGACAGAAACCGAAACCAATTCCGATAGCGAGTTTACGACTGGCGGACCGGCGGGTAGTGGTGCTGCAGGCGTTCATCATCACCAGATACGCGAACGAAGCAGGCTGTTTAGCTCGAGCATTCACGGCGGGCCTAAACCGACAGGGGCGATTGGACAACACGTGGGTGGAGGAGGCTCGATGTGGAGCAGCGATTATTTTTTTGGCGACGGAGACTGGGGGAAAATGGTGTTTGATGAGTTTGAAACGTTTGGCGGGTGAGTGTCCTTGTGCGTGAAGTACGTAGTCACATGAGTGTAACACTGATCGCCAGTTGGTGACTGGTGTTCTAACTATGCGGCCAATAAAAAGCGAGCTTTTAAATTTAGCATATTTTATAGAATTACTGTGTTGTCATATTCAGATCGCATATTTAACAGTGTAATGCTGACTGGCGATAGATGCTGCACACATTTGGAATTCGGCTCCAGATGAGCGTTTCGGGTAATAATAATTGTTTGATAAAATAAACGCATTTGAGATTGATAATGTTATCTGCTGTTGAATGTAGATCTAGTAAGTTTGAGGTTTCAGGTTTTATATGAGGTATCTGTATCTGGAATTTGAATGGTTATTGTTGTAAGTTCCAATTTATTTTAAACAACAGCAGTTAGCATAATATTTTGAAACTGTTTTTGACCCCTTTAGACAAGGTGGAAAATCGTAGCTATACATTATATATTTTTATTTCATAATTTCGGCTAAGCGAAACTTTTTTGATTTTTTTTTATTGTCAACAAAACAATATTTGAATTCTAGAACCGCAGAACAACAAAACGGTGAAGACTGGACGCTTCCATCAGAAGCATTTCAGCCGCGTGTTGAAATTAATCGGTCGTCAAGCACTCCAATTGCTGCTGGTGGTGGTTCTCAAACCACTGCATTTGTACCCACGCGGACTTCGGCAACGGATAGTGGAAGCGAAACAACGAGGTATCGTGTCAATGCTCCGCGTATGGAAAATGAACAGTCTGCTACGCCGTCGTCGAAACAAAACGAGAATGGATTGAAAAAGGTACGGAAGGCTTGCCTGTAAAAATCAGGAGTTGAATTTTTAAAATTTGTTATTTGAAACAAGAGAATTCACTACCGTGTCTGTTACCTGTTCGTAAGAATCAGTATATTTGGAAAGACTATAATTGCTGCTCAGCGACAAAATTGGCGATTGAAGTTTTTTGTAATTTTGCTAGCAAATTAAGCTATTTTTGGTAAGCTTAAAGGAGGGTTGTTTTGAAATTTTGTCGTGTAATGTACAGTTTATGAAAACGCATAGCTAGTGAAATATTTAGACTTTCAGACAACATGGGTTTCATAAAATTGATATCATTTGTGTTCTTAGTTTTGGTGTCGTTTAAAAGTCCGAAAAATACTTTGGCTCTCTAATAGTATTGTGTTACCGGACAGGTCACCGTGGCAAATCCGCAATTAATCGACATCAAAACAGCGAATAACAGCAAAGTTGTATCCTTAGATGCAAATTCCATGATACGTGAATCTCTGCGAACGCACGCCTACGAAGTGAGATTCGAATTTTATTTTCTTCATGTGGACATAAATTCTAAAATTTCGTGGAGCCACAGATTAAATTTTAGCGCTATTTTAGATATAATACGGCTAACTGAATTGTGTTAATGCTGGCGTATATGTCTGCCTGTGTCAGCAAACTGGGTTTTGAACGAATTTTCAGCACTGTGTGCTTCTAGTTGAATTCATTTGCCACTTTGATTAGCTATAAGAGACATATATTGGTCTTATGTATTATACGATAGCTGTAACAGATGTGTGTGTTGTTGCATTAAGGGTGATGTTCAAACTTGTGTATCGGTGATGCTGGTTTTTCGAGACAAAATTAAAACCATCGTGCCACCAAATGAACAGGAGTTATGGTATCATTCGTACCTAGGTAATTAATTAACTAATTCGAATTGGCAAGACACAACCGGGTAGTCTGTTCTCGCAATCTTCGTTCCGCTGTGACATTCTACGTCGCAGTATTTATCACTGAAAAGTATAACATAAGTCTATATTTACTTTTAGCATCCAGATACGTCTTGGCGGCTTGACAATAATAAAATGAGTACTTTTGAGAGCTCAGAGCAATCAGTATTAGAGAGAATTAATTACATTCGCGGTTGCGTTTGAAATGTGAAGCTAATGGCGATTTCTGGTTGCTTGTAAGCAATCTTTCACAAACCAAATTTTGGCTTCTTGCTATTCCCGAGATTATAGTCGCGTCTGATACTCAGCTTTGTCGAAAGTACAAAAAAGTTAAGCGCTATTATAAAATCTTGAATGCAAGCGCAGTAAGCACTCTATTACGGCGCTTTTATTTGAATTTGCGTCTGTAGACATGAGCGTGGGTTTTCGAAACTGAGTATTTGATATAGTTGTTCACTTCTGTGATTTATAATTCAGCATAATATTTAAAACGTATCACTATATTTACACTAGCGAGCTTTTGCCGAGAGAACTTGTATCGGTAATTTGTATTCGTATCCCATAACTCGCAGCAACAATTTTCTCGGCAATAACTCTTGCTCGTGTAAATAGACCTTTTATAGTGACAAATTTCCAAATTATTTTCAGAAATGCTACACAAATTTTGTCTGTTTACTGTTTCGGCGCTAGTGGTCAAACTTTGCCCTTTGCCTTCGATAAATTTCATTAGTCAACAGTCGACGAGTTTTGTAATTTCTTGTCAAACTTGTGGCAAAGAATTGACGGGAAGCTGTTGGTATTGTTCAAAGTGTAAGGCGTTTACTGGTGGCTGTGCTGTTTGGTGAGTTTTGAAAAAAAGAATTGAAAAAGAAACTTTGTTAATAGAGTAAAAACAAGTCCATTCCAACGAGTTGAAATGTGCCATTATTTCTGCCTTTTCTGTTATGTGGAGTGTTTTGTTCGTATCATGAAGAGACTCATTTGTCTAACAATAAATTGTAGCGAAATGTTGCGTTGGCTGTTTTAAGCAAACGTCAGCCAATTGTTTAAATGACATGAGTATTTTGTTTTTGTTTTTAGTCGTGAACAAGTATTCGGTTTGTATGTATGGTGCCCTGTGTGTGCCCACGGTGGTCATTTAAATCATATGACGCAATGGTTCCAAACAGAATCAGAATGTGCAACTGGATGTGGGCATCGGTGTGAGTTGTCGTTTTTACAAACGCCAGTTCGAGATGCTAGAGGAGACGATGGCTCTGTTTTACCAAATCCTGATTTGAATTCTTCGGTAACCTGAGTCAGATCATGAAGGCTGTTTACATCGACCTTTTTATATTCACGATCTGTTCACAATCGCGGGACTGAACGGCTAGGCGATCGGAGCAGGCATTTATTTTATGAACCTTCGTGTGCTACCGGACAGACTAACAGCCAGCCCAACATGTTGATGGTGCAAAATAATTTTAAAAGGGCGCACGAGGAATTCCCGTATGAATATTTTCAGTCGTTGGGGTTTCTTGATGATTTGCATTGAGGTTTATTGCATCGGAATGCTGCTTCGTGTGCAGTGTTGACGGTAAATCCTGTTAGCTCGCGATATTATAATATTTAATGTTTATATTGCTCAACTTATAGTCGATTTTTATTTGTTAATGTACTATATTCGTAATAAAATATCATTGTATTAGTGTGTTCGTTGAGAGCTGTTTGCTAATACAACGCAGCAATAATACTATTAATTGTTTTTAGGAAAATTAACTGAATGAATAAAAATGTCATTTTTTTGTTTAGACGCGCTTTGGTTTTGACACTGCAGATCTTGACTTTGTAAAAATTACCTACAAAATGTAATAGCCTGATTGCTAAGAAGTTTTGTAATTGAGAAGACCCGCATAAATCTGGAAAAAATATTGCAGTGGATGTTCGGTTTATGTTTGGGACCTGGTGAAAAGGTGGTTGTAGTGTTCAATGAATTGCGATAGCCGAATGCTTTCTGTTCTGAAACGCAGACGAAATTAAAAAACTGAACTATTGTTGCCTGGTATTTTGCGATATCGACTACTACATTTTAGTTATTGCTTCTTTTGGCAGTTTGAAAATTTACGATAGAGGCGATGGAACTAAATGACAACAAAGCGGGGATGCAGGGGCTTGACAAGGTAATCATTTTAGATTCATTAGGGGTTTGGTATTGGCATTTTTAAAGAGTTATCGGTTAGTTTTTGTCGTATACTTCAAGGCTTAAGTGTCAAATTTGTGCTTTTTGTATAGGTCAAATTTCCAATTTTTCTATTGTTGTTCGAACAGTTATGTATTCAATAGTAAATCCTGACACTTAAGTTAGTATTCAAACATAGCTTTACTAAATACTTCATAGAAAACCCTGAAGGTATGTGAATGTGTTCGAGACCTGGTTATCTGTTTGGCTTGAAATCGAGTTCTTGTTAAAGTTGTACTTGAGGTTTTGTGGCATCGTTGACAAAGTTAATGTGGTGGTAGAGACATGGCGGGTTTTATGCTCTGAATGCAATGTTTCAGCAGCATTGGAAGGAAATTATGTTTCGGGGGGGGGGGGGGCAAACACAAGATAAACTGTAGATACATCGAGCAAAACAGGAAGTGCAGGAATAGTCCTAACAAAAAAGTGGTCTTACTGTAGGCGGCTGAAACGCAGTTTTTTGGCACGTTTTTCCTGGCGTATGGCCGGCCAGAAATTTCAACTGGAAAGAGTCTAAGTAAAGTAGTAAAGTAGACAACCTGCCTGGAGTGAAAACAAAGGTTGAGTATTGAGTATTTTGCGAGCGAAACGGGCAGAGTCTAGGCAAATTTTCAAAATTGACGTTTGTTAATGAAGACTTTATTTTCTAGTGTTCGAAATGATGTTGTAATCTTGATTTTGTTAACTCCTTCAAATCTTGTTTACGGTACATCTACAATCAAGACGAAATATTCGCGAGGGAAGCGTAGCGAGCGAAAAACAAGACGTAGTTTTTTACTGTTGTTACCACCCTTGCTCTCACTGCCACTTCCGGCACCTATGCAATGTTTTATTAATGCATTACGCTTCAAATATTGCAGGCGAAAATCAACAAAGTTATTGAAGATGCTTCGAAGGGCTCAAAGTTTTATGCACATCAAAAGAAACGTGATCAACGTATTGCTGCGCAAATTGAATCGCTTAAGAAGCGGATGGCCGGGCTATCGTCTGCGGACATATCTGTCTCTGAAGCCGAGGTACTCGGTATTTTTGGAGAAATTTGGTGTAATTCTAAACTGTAGGCTATATTTAATTGTAGTTTTGTTTGAAAATTTGTAGTGATAAATATTTGGGCCGAACGTCTATTTAAATTAAAAGGATATATTTTTGGTTGATTTTAGTGGTAGATATAATCCAAAATGGACGCTCTTTGAAGGTTTGTTTTGTTTCGTAAATGTATTTGAAGTCGAAGAACCCCGGCATTATTAAAGCATAAAGTTGTATGCTTTCCTGGCAGACAGACAAGCATTGAGAGATACGTATTTACCTTAAGTAAAATGACATGATTGTTTATGTGGTTAAAAAGTTTATTATTCGCTCACTAAAGTTCACAGAAACATAGTGATTTGGGGCAAAATATAGAATTTCAAGGAAAATGACGCAAAATTGATTTAAAGATAATTTATATTTTAAGCTAAAATAATTATATTCATTCTGGTGTGAGTTGGCTTTTCAATAAGTTGCGTATTAGAGTTGCGCTAAGAATGTAAGAAAATTTGGCACAACGATTTGCAAGTCACTGGCTGGGTTTATGAAATCCTACTTAAGCGTGACTTAGTATTTAAGTACGTGCTACGTAATCACCGTAGTTCCAATCGGAATGAAATTTAGTCGTAAAATCGGAATTGGAGTCGGAAATCAATTTTTTTGTCGGAACGGGAAAAAAGTTGTCGACATAAGTGCATAAATTATCTTCTAAAAAGTGACACTAGCGTAACTAAACTTTGATGTGAGTTTAAGTAAAACTATTACAGCTGGGCCGACTAATTAATCTAGAATTTTAAGTTTGCGTTAAACTAACACTTGTAAGTTTAGGGCGAGTTTAAGAAAACTTATTTTTAGTTTAAGGCATCATTGTTGCTCAGATACTATGTAGTTTTTAGATACATTAACTTTGCAATAAACTAAAAATATGTTATATTTCAAATGAGTTTAAGCGTAACCTACTAATAAGTGTAGTTAATCTAGATAGTTAACTTAACGCTGCTAAACTACCTTAAGCTTGAATCGAGTTTGTCAAAGCTTTTAGAGAGTACTTAAGTATAACTTATGTAAATAGTGGTTAAGTACGATATCCGAAACACAGTCAAGTAAGATATCAGAAATACAGTCAATGTGTAGTATTCAGTGTGTAATACTTTTCAGCGATAAATATCCGGCCAACTGGGATACCGTAGCCGGATTTCCGGCTGCTCTTTAGCATCTTGCGTATATGTTCTGTTTTAATTTTAGTGTGACGAACTTTGTGCCAGGCTTGAGATCGAGCGTGATTTGTCGCGTTGTATTGTACATATCGATATGGATGCATTTTATGCTGCAGTCGAAATGCGACAAAATCCATTATTACGTCACAAACCGATGGCCGTAGGCAGTAATAGCATGCTGGTGAGTACAGTAAAACACGGTCGCTGACGACCATAAAGACAAAAGTATGAAATTTGCGTATTTTGGTGTGCTGACGCTCAGCAATATTTCTCTTGACGCAACGAGAGGTACACTATAATGATGAAACAAAAACGTTGCGAACGAAGCGAACAAGAAGTCAGTTGTAATTTTTAGTACTAAATGTTAATACATAATTTAGTGTATTTCTCTCAATTATTCAGTTCTCATGTTTTAGACGACACACAGCGGTGTGCACATTATGCAAATTGTAGATCGATTTTGGCTTCGGTGTGGTCAACGGTGGTATTACGACTGGTGTCATACTGTGCCATATTTGTTCATTTTAGAGCACATCAAATTATGCTGCGCGGAAATTCGGAGTACGCGCAGCAATGCCTGGGTTTATTGCGCGAAAACTATGCCCCCAACTGACTATAGTTCCTTGCAATTTTGACAAGTACCGCGAGGTATGTTTGTTGTAGAGTTTTCGACATCAGTTGAGTTTATATTCATAGACCTTTTTGGCGTTTGTTGAATTTTGCCAAATTTGTACATGCGAAACTTCTTGTTGCTTTTTGCGCGAGTTTATTGCTAAAATAACGTAACTTGGCTCTTTCACACGTTCCCGACGTTAATGTCTTTTATGCCGTTTGGCTTAGGTTTAAAGTTGTTTATAGGTGAACGGTAAACTTTTTTGTAAATCTAAACTTGAGCGTAAGCCGAAGCGTAAATGTGGTCTAAACTAAACAAGAGTGGAAAATTTGGAGAATTTTGTCCCGCAATATCCCTAGTGTTTGTGGTATGTTTCGATCTAAACGTTCAGTTTCGTCAGTTTAGTTCCGTTGAATTTAAAACAATTTTGACTGGTTTTCTACAAATACGGGCGCTTTGTTTTTAAAACTGCCTATAGTTTTCTAATTTTAAATTATAGTTTTCTAATTTTAAATTTGTTTCAGATTGCAGAAGAAGTGAGAGCAATTTTAGCTGATTACGACCCAGAATTCCATTCATTGGGACTTGACGAGGCTTATTTAGATCTGACCAGTTTTCTTACAGCAAGGACACAAGGTACGTTAGTTGATATTAGCTGCGAGTTTGTAAAGATAAAAGTTGAGTGTGCCGAAAATAAATTACCTGGACGGTTGAATTAAAGTACTATCCTCGTTGTACACACCAACTGTCTTGAAATTTGTAATTATTTACTTGTCTTCTGTTCTCAAAGAACTTCATATATTATGTATATACAGCAGGTTCCAACAGGAAATAAATTTTGCGGGAACAGGAGCAGGAACAGGAATTGTATATCATTGCAGGAACCGGAGCAGGAACAGGAATTTGAAAAGAATTTTCGTCATCGAATTACTGTTGGTGTTTTTAGAAAACTTGGTAAAAAAATAGCTTGAGTGAATTTTCAGCTATTTCATCATCAAATTCTGCGAAAGACGATCAGAGACAGTTTATTATCAAAATTGAACTAATTGCAAAAACACTCGTTTCGAAATAATAAATTTTTGAACAAAGTTTCCACTATTTAAATGATTGTGAATAATTTGCCACGAAACCGAAACAATTCCGGTTCCGGAATCATTGCGTGCAGGAACAGGAACAGGAACAGGAATTGAATTTTTTCAGGAATTCCGGCCGGAACAGGAATTCCGGTTGAACCCTGATAAATACACACGCAAGTTAATGTATAGCTAACACAGTAAATATGTAGGATTAATTGGCCAGGAATTTTCATCAGAAGGCATGCGGGGAAATTACATCAGCATGGTTGGTTGAGGTCGTCTCCCGTTGTCTTCTTTTGGCGACGGCCCTTGTGTCTTGCCGTGGATAACCTGAGCATGAGATTTAGTTTTTGCAACCAGTTTCAGAGAACATCATTGAGCGAAAACGATATTCAGGCTGTTGTACTTGTTGGTTGCCACAATTGAACACTGATGTTCTTGACGATGTAAAAGGTAGTCACAAGCAATCAGTAAACAGTTGTCCACGATGTAAACGGAACAGAATTGCTATTTGTGACAGTGTCGTGTTTGGCACATCTAGCCAAGATGTTACGCAAGAGTTACGATTTCGTATCGAACAACGGACTGGACTCACTGCAAGCGCAGGTTGGTACATTTTTTGTTATCACTGCGTGTGACAATTTATTCTCCAAACGGCATTTTAAGCATGAAATGTCAGCCGATTTCAAACGCGGGATTCGCCTTCCTTAATCAGTTCGGGGTATTTGTGCATGCCTAACTTTGCCTGAACCTCGGGTGGATATGCTATACAATTAGACACAGATTTACCTCTGTCCCTCTCAATTATTAAGGTGAACACTCAAAGCGGCCGCGTGAAGCTACACGCATGTAATGCTGAGTATTGCGATGTGTCACGCTCTGTATTATGTACTTTGTAAGTGTCCTACTGTATGCGGTATCATACACGCATGGTAATACCAAGAGCAGATAATTCTTTTTACACAAATGTATGCAACTGGGTACTGGTGTTCGGTTTTTAGGTTGTATGCAGCAAGAGTGGTAATTTTTATACTTTCACGTTTTTTCCATACTAAAGCATATTTTACTCTAAAAATGCCTAAATATGTTACGAGTTCTACTATTTCGGTTTGTTGAGAAAAATGTTTTGCCACTGAATCACAAGAGCTTCCTTTTTGTTGTGTAGTACCATTTAATTGATCTTTGTGAATAGCGGTAATGTTAAAACGTAAAGACCTGGACTTCTTTTGACGCGGACATTCGGCAAAATATGATTTTATATTACGCTGAGTACTCATAATTTTTAATAGCATTACAAATACCCGTAGTAACTAATACAATTCAATAATGAACTGAAAAAGCACAATTATATAAAGACCGTTTCAGGGCATACAGCATTCGAAAGTACCTTGCAGCAGCAAGTTCAACCCGCCTGAGCCTTATGATAAATTGAAGCTGTGACTAATATACAAAATATATATTAATCACAGTTTCAATTATAGATTATCTATATTTTATTAATTGTGCTTCTTTCAACTTCTGGTTAAGTTGTCAGTATATACGTAATATTAGTTAAAATTATTGTTATTAGCGTTTGCGAGAAATTTTTGTCATGTTGAGCGATGAGTAATCTTGCGTTGAGTTGGAAACACGGTCTAGAATGAAAAAATGGTCCAAAAAGTCGGTTTGCAAAATTTTAAGTCTGCCCCCCAGGACCCCCAGATCATCTGGGGGCCCCCAGGAAAACTGCCCCCCAGCAAAATCAGTTGCCCCCCAGGAAACTCCTGGGGGCCCCCCACGGAACGCCCCCCGGCGGAAATTTTCAAGCTGTGGAGAAGCCAGTATATAAATATGTATATATGTATATATTTGTTCAGGCATAGCCGTCAATGGACTTTTAGCAAAGATTTGTTCAGATCAAAACAAACCTAACGGGCAGTACTATTTAGAGCCTAACAAAGAAGCAATTCTACAATTTATGAAATCACTTTCTATACGAAAGGTTAGTATCATTACATGAGAAATTGAGAAGTAGTGTTTTTATCATGAAAATGTAATATTTGTTTTTCACAGTTGTTTATGACTAACCTTATACAATTGAGATGACATATACGAGCCAGAAGTTTAAAGATCAAAATCACACCTCATTTCCGGGCTTTCCTCTGATCATAGTTGCATAGAAAATATTTGTTTACTACGAAGATATACGAACTTAAATGCATCAATCATCATTGTAGATTCCTGGCATTGGAAAAGTTTGCGAGTCAATTTTGAATGGACTTGGAATTGTAACGTGTGAAGATTTTTGGAACAAACGGGGCGTCATGAAGATACTGCTGACACCAAATTTGTTTCATTTTTTGAATCGATCGACGCTGGGTATCGGCGAATCGTTTTGTTCGTAAGTTTACCAGCGGGGGTATTACAAGAAAAGGCCTCCAGGGTCTTTAGGGGGAGCTTGTACCCGTTTGTGCTGCGGCATTGTTATTGTCGATTTGTTACTATTTAATTATCATTTTGTTTTAGATCGAGTGAGTACAACGAACGCAAAAGCATCAGTGTTGAACGGTAAGTAACAATTTTGCGGTTTTAATTGCGTTTTAGGCAGAAGTATACTCGCCAAAAATCAAATCGCAATTGTCTTGAATAGGCTTCTTCTTATAATGGTGATTGAAGCAGCAGCAAATTTTCGAAAAAATTTCGTCGGAAATTACAGTAATTTAATTTTTAAAAATTTCTCGTCTAACTTTGAGGGAACTCTAGCATGCTAAACAACAAAGTTATTACCAGTCGTACTCCTGTAAATAGCGAGGTATATTCTCAGCTAGAAGAACTAACCGGGTTATTTTTTGTGAAATAGTAAATTTTAAGGGATTTAACGCGGAATATCACAAGATGTAGCATTTTTTAATTAAATACTTAGCCGTTTATGTTGATTGATTTTTCGGTATTTAATATAAACATTTTATTGATTTATTAATTTATTTATTTATTTTTGTTTATTTTCTATTTAATTAATGATCTCTTCTGCTTGCCTCCACATCATGGATCATGTTCTGGCTTAGCGTACTGTCGAATGATGTCTTTGTTTCGATAAAACATTCCAACCATTACGTCAAGATCGCCCGGTTCCGGTTCAATTTCAGCGGTTGGCGGATCTTTAAATACCAGCCCCAACAGGGCGTAGTAGTCTTCAGGGCGGTTGGCAGTCGCCCCTGGCTCAAGTGTAAGCGCAACCCATTTTCGCTCTTCAGTGAACACTTGAAAATGTGATTTAACATCGGTTGGACTTCCGCCGAGTTGAAACGCTGTGTAGCGACCGTCGCTTGGTTCTAAGACGTGTAGGGTGACTGGAGCACCAGCGTGATGGATCTAAAACGTTTCGGATTGTGATAGACGTTTTGTGCAGCAACGCTTGTAAACAAATTTTTGGTTTACATAATTTTATCCACGTGCCAATTCACGTACGTTACCTTACGCTGCCGGGCAAGAGACAGAAGTTGAGCTTCAGCCATTTTATGTTGATTTCAGTTGGCTTCAGTGTCCAGGATACTAAAGCCAAAACAGCTACAGTGTGCAGGATGATAACGCTTGTTGGCTTCAGTGTCCATGTTACTGAAGCTTTTGTGGCTTCCTTGTCCATGATACTATAGAAAAAAGCTTCAGTGTCCTTGACACTGAATCGAAAAGACTTTGAATACGTAACGTCATACAAGGTCGGATACTGACGGAATATATTTCTGTTCCGACCTAGCAGCACACAGGAATCGAAATAGTTTTGGGTTTACTGCAAATTTTTCATACTACCTGGCTTCAGTATCTAGGATACTGAAGCCAAAAAAGCTTCAGTGTCCATGACACTACCCCCTCAAAAGTCACCTGGTGTACGCATCTTATTGTGGAAATTGCATTTTGGTAGCTGCTATACTTGTCGGGTTGGAGGTATCAGAACAACGTTTATGTTATAACTGGCTACGCGGCATTGTATGTGGTCGGCGGAATTCAAGTTAGCACAGGAACTGCAGAACATTTTGATCTTGCTTATTACTAATTAGAGAAGTGGTAAAACTTACTGTCAACTTTAGCTAACGACACCTTGAAAATCTTCGCAGTAGCTGTATTGGTTGAATGCATAGGTCCTTGTAAAGATCAGGGACGAAACGGTTTTCTGCGGGTCTGAATAGAGTAAGCTTAAGCTTTAGACTATTTTTTCTTCTGCTTAGGTATAGGCTTAGTCTTCCTGCACCGTCCGTGAACGTGCGTCACCCGTACGGAATGGTACGTAGTTCGCGTACGATACCGCACCGTGATGCACGGTGACGGACAGCGCCGGACGGGTGACGCACGGCGCTGGAGGACAAGTATAGCACCATGCTTACGCTTAGGTTTAGGCTTAGGAATATGCTTATACTACTGTTATGGCCCTGTTCTATACCCTGGCCGATGTATAGCTCTGTCAGCATGGATCCACCTTTGTCATTTACGGATGGCGACGGTTGAAGTATTTTACATTGTACGGCGTCCCTAGCACATTGTCGTATTCTATGTGTTCCAATTTCCAGTATGTTTAACGTAAAACTGTTGTTTCCGATCATACATATAGAAATATATTTTTACTCTTTAGCAATGGATTTTCTAAACTTAAAATATATTTCATTACCTAATCAGCGTATCGGTAGCCGACCTAACATGGCTGAAAGTGTCCAAAGATTTCACAAATAAAGGCAGGAATTGTTCAAAATTTACAAGCAGGGACACAACTTTTTCAGATCGGCCAAATTTCTTCAGCACGGTTGTGCTCCCGGTGTCACGAAAAATTTTGGTCCCATGAAAATTTGTCCCCGGGCAAATTTTCATATAAAAATCTGCCCCCCGTGCAAATTTTAATAGGGAAACCTAATGAAAATGTACAGCCCTTTTTAAAAATTCTCCCTAATTTGCCCTGGGGACACATTTTTGTACGAAACTTTGCCCCGGCGGCACATTTTGGTCTGAAAATTTGCCCGCGGGGGCCGTATGTTATTGGGGGCAAATTTTTCGTGACACCAGGACTCCTGCTTGGCTAAAACCCGATTATGTACTGGTTTACCCATAACTGTGACGTTTTCAACTCGTGCCAGCAAATGAAATTATCTGACGTAATCAGACGGTATCGTGCAGGTATTTCGGCTACATTCGCCGCTTTGTATCCGGTTGCGAGTAGGTACGAATCATGACGTACCATACGTCCCCTGACACCGCATGTGTGTCCGCGTTCTTTTTGAATTTCATGATACCATCCGCCACACGCGTGTGCTGTTAACTGATAATTGGCGATAATCATTTTGATTTCTCGATCGCAGTATTCCATGCTGTGTGATGGTCAAATTTAAGCGAATGATATTTATTTTTATCTGAAATGTTGAAAAATTTTTTTCCTATTTTATTAATTATGGTGTCTGTTTTGACTTTGGTATGATGCTTGTTTGTAAACTGAACAATTGTTTGGTTGGTTTCGAAAACTATATGGTTAATTTCTAAACTTAAAACGACATTTTCAGACGGCTTTTGGGTTTTCTGTTAAAATTAATTGAAAGTTCTGAGCGGGGGGGGGGGGGGGCAAACTTTTCTTATCTACTCTTATGGGTTGCTACGCCTCCTTAACAATTTCTTCATTAAAGTAATACCTGTACACTTTTGAAGACAAAATTATGAGGGGATTTTTGATGAATTACAACGTTTTCGAAAATTATTAATGGCCAAAAAAATTTTTAATCGAGACAAGCCTTATACCCGGGATAGTAGTTAGAGGGTGGGCTAGGAACGCTCAGCCCATTCTGGAATGTCCCTCCTGAAATTATCTTATCTGTTCTAGCAGGGTGAGCTGGCTACGGGCCTGCGTATACTTGTATGCATGGCTAACCAGGGTTCCAAAGCGTTCCAACGGAATTCCTTTTCCAGCGGAAATTCGATCCGCGCCCAACCTTTATGAGTTAAGGTGCAAAACATGCCTATTAAGTAAGCTAGTCAGTGAGCGTTGAAACAACAAAACCTCTGCGCTTTATTTAGTTGGGTTTGAAATTTTGTTATCTCTAGTAAGCTTTCATGTGTAAAATCCATTGAAGCTATAACGCAAAATTACGTCAAAGTGCAAATCATCGACGATCTTTAAAATACTGGTTTAACTTCAAGCGCGTTGAAAAGGTGGGTCGTTGGTAGATTTTTGTAGCGTCTTATTTGCCTGGATAAAGCGCGGGTCGGGTAAAAAAAGGTCTTACCCACGTCACACTCTGTGTATACCTTATGCTGTAAAAAAATTGAAAATATTGACACGCGCAAATGGTCGGCAAAAACTGACAACCTGTTAGATTACATTACAAAACTTGAGCGAAT
This sequence comes from Enoplolaimus lenunculus, assembly GCA_030248215.1. Classification (NCBI taxonomy): domain Eukaryota; kingdom Metazoa; phylum Nematoda; class Enoplea; order Enoplida; family Thoracostomopsidae; genus Enoplolaimus; species Enoplolaimus lenunculus. The sequence goes on from JASANG010002061.1 coordinate 242,260, forward strand.
ACACTGTCAGCCGACTATAACATTGTTTTGAAAAAGTTAATGAAACGTATGTATATGTTTCATGAGAAATTGCGCGTTTAACATTTACTTAAAATGCATCATAGTGAAGAAAGTGACATATTTTAATACAGGTGATTATTATATGTGACTGTCAGAGCTTTGCAGACACAAAATTCAGCGGCACCAACATTTTCAACAGCAAAGCAAGGATGATTGTAATTTTAAGCTGGAAAAAAGTATATTTTTCGAACAAACAAGAATTGTTCTTTCAATACTATAGACAACTTGAGTTTTAGAATATTGTGTAGGTTTAAGTCGAAATGTCAACGCTTTGCGGCTAAAAATCATTTTTTATAGTTGTCAATACTGTTTAACTTGTTGATTAGCGGTAGGGTTGTGCTATACTTTTGTTGACGTCCGGCGCCGTCCCACACCCGTACGACGCCGTCTGTCACCGCGCGTCACCCGTGCGGCGGCGTTCGTCACCGTGCGGTACCGTACGCTAATAACTCAAGTACGAAAACGTATGGTACGGACGGTGACGGACGGTACCGCACGGATGACGAACGGTGCCGTACGGATGACGAACGGCGCCCTACGGGTGACGCACGGTGACGGATGACACCGGACGTCAAATATAACGCAACCTCTTAGTGTTTTCACGATTTGATACCTGATTTGCATGTAATGTTTATATAGCATTGTTTTGAAGGATCAAATTTGTTTAGCAAAAATTGTCCAGATTACAGAAATATTTCAGTAGCTCCGCCACAAGCATTAGCGTTTGATCGTTAACACATTTTAGGGACATTGACGCTATGACTACGAGAAAACAGGTTTCAAGTTTAGTAGCGGTTTAATTTTACGGTTGCCTAAGCGGTAGCCTCCAGCTTAAGCTCCACGGTTGCCTAAGCGGTAGCCTCCAGCTTAAGCTCCACGGTTGCCTAAGCGGTAGCCTCCAGCTTAAGCTCCACGGTTGCCTAAGCGGTAGCCTCCAGCTTAAGCTCCACGGTTGCCTAAGCGGTAGCCTCCAGCTTAAGCTCCACGGTTGCCTAAGCGGTAGCCTCCAGCTTAAGCCCCACGGTTGCCTAAGCGGTAGCCTCCAGCTTAAGCTCCACGGTTGCCTAAGCGGTAGCCTCCAGCTTAAGCTCCACGGTTGCCTAAGCGGTAGCCTCCAGCTTAAGCTCCACGGTTGCCTAAGCGGTAGCCTCCAGCTTAAGCTCCACGGTTGCCTAAGCGGTAGCCTCCAGCTTAAGCTCCACGGTTGCCTAAGCGGTAGCCTCCAGCTTAAGCTCCACGGTTGCCTAAGCGGTAGCCTCCAGCTTAAGCTCCACGGTTGCCTAAGCGGCAGCCTCCAGCTTAAGCTCCACGGTTGCCTAAGCGGTAGCCTCCAGCTTAAGCTCCACGGTTGCCTAAGCGGTAGCCTCCAGCTTAAGCTCCAACTAAGTCTCTGCCGCATGTTAATCGCGTAAACATTGTTACGGTGAAACCATACACAGATTATATGTAAGCGTTCGCCGACAGATATGTAGCCAAACAAATTCGCGTGGATCTAACATGTTTGTTACGTTTTTCGGTTGGGCCCATGTTACTTTAAGGGGCGTCCACGTTTCTGGTGGGTCTATAAAAGAGTAGGTTTAGATTCTAGATTACATTTTTTGGCTTAGGCTTAGGCTTAGGAAAACATTTTTGCAACGCTTAGGCTTAGGCTTAGGAACACATTTTTGCAACGCTTAGGCTTAGGCTTAGGCTTAGGAACACGATAACTTACAGTTACGCCCCTCAAAGTAACATTGTCCTTCGGTTGTATAATGTTTATTTAAAATTAAAGTATATACCGATTTAGAACGTTCAAAGATACAAATGACGAGTCAGAATTGATACAAATTTGTGAACGATTGAGCAATGCGTTGGCTGAGGATGTCGCTGACAAATGTTTAAAAGTTAGAAATTTAATATTTCTACTTGTTTAATGAATTTTTAAGTTTCAAAAAAATTAATTGTATTGAAGTTGGAACAATTTTGCAAATTATAATCACTCATAGTAAGCATTCATAGTAGATGTTTTAGTAAAAAAAGTGATACAGTTTGTTTACGAGAGGACACATTCGTCCCGCTTACCTCGACGTTTTAGTTTAACGTTGATTGTGTACCCAAACGCTGGTTTATTTTCGTAGGGCAAATGTGTCACTTTGAAGATGAAAACGGCAGATTTTGAAGTCAAAACGCGCGCATTTAGTTTGACTCGTTTTGTGTCGAATTTTGACGAAATATTTCGAACTGCTAAAAGTTTGCTGGTAAACGAAATTGCAGCGGAAACGGCTGCAGGTCGACAACTTACTCTCCGTCTTATGGGTACCTATGCCATATTCTCAACTGCGTGTAGCATCTAACACCAGTTAGTGATACGGTTTGAAACTTACAAACTGTAGCAGTTACGGATCTCAAAATTTTGTACAAAAAGAGTGCAAATCAAGTCTAAAAAATGTGCTAATTTTTGAGGTTTGTCATTCGTCGGCTTGAACGTTACAAACCTACTATCATCTGGTAATAGGCGCAATACGCATTTGAAAATATGGGTCCTAAGCATAAATTAGTACTATCAACAGTAGTATTTATAAACCTTCCTGAAAGTTATAAACACTAGAAGTGTATAATTATTTAATAAAGCATATATATATTAATTATTTCGTGGCAGTTTTTGTTAAGATTGGTTTTGACCAGAGCGTACAATAAAAATCTTTGAAAAAGCAATTTTTTGTGAGCTTAACCTAGAAAGCCAGTATTTATTTACATTTTAAACTGACAATTTTCAGGGATCCAACCAGCACAGCCCGTTATGAATGGCGACGCAAGCATGAACATTTACTGTACTTGGGTATACTGGCGTATATTGGATTTTATATATACTGCAAAAAATGGCGAGTCAAATTGACTCAGTCCGAAATAGGCTTTTCCGGACTACACAAACTGAGTCAAAATTCGACTCCACCAGAGTCAAGTTCGAGTCAATGAGTCAGTCAGTCGCTCAGCGTTTCGGATTTGACTCTGGCGGAGTCGAATTTGACTCAGTTTGTGTAGTCCGGAAAAGTCTATTTCGGATAGAGAAAATTTATATGTACTTTTGCAAACTTTAGAACTTTGTTTTTTTTTAATTTTTCAACAGGTGTACGATTATCAAATTTTCAATCGTCAGCGGCATTAGATAATCAAGCAACACTGTCTCAGTACTTTGCGAACTCGAGTCACAAATGCGAAACTCGGCATGAAACGCTTGAAATTGCATCTGATTCGAAGCAAACTCGCAATTCCATTGAAACTCCGTCCACAACTAATAATGATTTGAATTTGAATCTATTGAATTCTAAAGATTGCGATGATTATCCTGAAGACGCTGATTTGTTCGACGATGAAGCTGATTTGGGCAGCGATATTCCTGGCTGTAGCGACTGGAATGAAAACCGGGATTCACATGATGGTGAAATTAGTCAAAATTGCGACTTTCGAATAGACACTGATGTAGCGGCGAAACCGGGAAACGGTGATCAAAATGGAGAAGACGTTTGTGTTGTGCCGAAAGAAAACATAAGTAACCATTCATCGACTGACAAGCTTACTGATCTTGGCGTAGATACTTGTGGTTTGTTCAAGTCTACTGGTGATTCTGGCCAGAATTTGATTGGCTTCCGAGAAATTAATGACCATAAGGCGGTATTGGAAATATGTCAGGAAACATATTTCTGTCCGGTTTGCTGTAAATCTATCCGAGCCTCGAGCCTGTTTGAATTTAACTGCCACATAGACACATGTTTAAGCCGGTCTACTATTAAAGAAGTTATTCAGCTCGATAGACAAGACGAACGATTGGCTAGCAAGCTCAGGGAAACTAGCAAAGTTGACAACAGGACACGGTCTCCTGGTAAAAGGTAAGTGTACGTTTTTATCGTAGGTTGTCAATTTGATTTTGCTTAAGATTTAGTTGCGCGATGGTACGTCATGCAAAATCTCCATGTGAACGAACGTTGAGCAAGAAATTTTTGTCACTTCTTAATTATACTAGATTATATTAAGTAAGTTTGTAAAATGACTGTATCCGTTGAAGGGATTTTTACGGATGTATCCCAGTCTATGTATAGAGATATACACCATTGTATACGTTTCGCAGTGGATATAGATCCTAAACGACGTATTTTTGTAATACTGTATTTACCCGAAGAAGAGAGGGGGTAATAAGAGGGGGTCCCCATTTTGAGTCCCGATCAATAGGAGTCCGTATCCTTAATAAGAGTCCGTAAGCGGATAGAGTCCCTAAACCTTAGAGTCCATAAATGTCAATTATCCCTAATTGTAGCGCATAAATGACTCCAGAACCAAATAATTTGAGTTTGAAACTTTAAAGCGTATTTAAATTTTGAATACATTCCTAAGTATAAAACCTTGTATTATCGCTCAAGCTATTGACACAAGACAAATAACGTTTAATTCAGCGGATAGTTGCAATACCGGATATATTAGTAACGAAGGGTGGCGAAGGGCGGGATGAAAATAAATAACAGCCCGTAACCGAATAACAGAAGGGTATCCTCTGGAGAGGCCAAATAAATATCAGTCCCCCACCACTTATTCGGGTCACTACAGTACATGGCGCAAATTGCGACACGTTGAATTTTGCTAGGAATCACTGTGCTACATATTCTGGCATACAGCTTGTATGCTGGTGATTATTATTGAGGACATAAAAGTCGATATGAACCGTCACACTTTATTTTAGAAAGTCGACAGGAAGTGGTCCGTTGGATGCCTTTGTCAAGCGGAAACGACAATGATGTAAAATTGTGTTTTGGAACCCGGACATGAATACGTGGTTGAACTATCAATTCTGAAATTTAATCTGTGTTGATCTTTTTGGCGCATGTAAAGATCAGTGGGCGGAACGTTTTTCTGTGGGACTAGAAAAGAGTAGACTTAAGCTTTAGACTAATTTTTGCTTGGTTTAGGCTTAGGCTTAGGAATATGGTCATTCTTACGCGTAGGCGTAAGCTTAGGCTTGGGCTTAGTTAGGTATAGAAATATGCTTATAACGCTGTTTCGCCCTTGTTCTTTACATTGGCAAACTTGTTTGTTATTTGGAATGTTTCCGCAGGAATTGCCAACGTTAAAATGCTGGTTTAGAGTACGGTGCAAATTCAAGAATTCGTAGTTTTGATGTTTAAATACTTTGAGTTTGAATATTTTTTTGTGGAAAAGTATTGCGAAAACGTTTCTACGTTAAGACTTACTGTTATAATTTTGGCCAATGTTAATTATAGGACCGCAACGCGAGATTAGACATATTTATAAGCCTAAGCATAAGCGTAAAAATATATATTTGTTATTGTGAAGCCTCAGCAGAAAATAGTATGAAATTTAGTCCATAGGGCAGTCGTTCAGAACAACGGGACGGCCTTGAAAATATAACATGGGCGGCTCATGTATAGAACAGGGCCGGATCGTTTCCGGAGGGGCTATAATAGAGTCAGTTTAAGCTTTAGACAAATTTTTTTGCTTAAGCTTAAGCTTATGAATAGGCTCATTCATACGCTTAGGCTTAGAGTCAGGCTTATACTTAAGCTTGGGAATATGCTTATACTACTGTTCCGGCCCTGTTCTATACATGGGCCATATTACCAGATTTTCTGGCACGTAGGTATGCTGGGTTCAACTCCTGTTTGTGAACTTTCAGTTTTACCTACCAGAAATTTATTGCCACGATTTAGTTCTATGCGCATCAAATGCTAAAAAGGCCCACACTAGCCTCTCAGTGCTCTTTGATTTTTTGCTCGAATTAACAAATTAGACGTTTTTATTACAAGAAAATTACTAAAGTCTTAGAAATTTGAATTTCCCAAAAAAATTTCGAATAAGAACTTGACTCTCAAAATGTTGAAGATTCTGAAGCCTTATGGCATGAATAAACCAAAACACATGGTAGTTTTTTGCGTTTCCCGTCATCATTTTATGTTCGGACTTTGAGTTCGGGACCTATTTAGTTTGCTTGATGGTGTTTATTAACCAGATTCAAGCAAGACATACCTATATATATACCACGTCTCACTGACCCTTTTAGGGGCTGTTTGTTGACAATGCCTGGTTTGTATTGTATTCGTTCATGATATATTTTAGTGTTACGTTGCATACTGTGATATTTTAAATGCACTGTTGTTTGTATCGTCAATAAATTTGTCTTATACTGTAGTCACTGGTGATGGGCATAAACCCTAATTAGAGTGCATAAATGTCAATTATATATTCCTAATTAGCGCAAAAAATCCAACAATTAAGTTATTCAAAGTACGTTCCTAAAATAACCTTGCATTATGGCTAAAGCTTTTGATACAAGGCAAATAAACATTAATTCAAGGGTTAGTTACAATACCGGATATATGTGTAACGAAGTGTGGTGGAGGAGGACGGGATAAAAATAAATACCAGTCCGTAACCGAATAACAGGGTGGTACCCTCTGGAGAGGTCAAATAACTATCAGTCCCCACCCTCTTATTTGGGTCACTCACTACAGTACCTCAATAGTTCTGGGTATTCAGTTTAGAAGATTGCTACAGGCTACTAAATAAATACTTACATTGACAACTTAAAATTGAGTTGATTTGGCTTGTCCTTTGCCTTATTTAAACCACTGCAATAGAGATTCCATCGAATATAACCCTTCCCTCGAACTATATATACTTGAATCGTTTTAGTTCCAAGAACAAAGAACCAGATTGAAATACACTTATGCTAAGTCGTACAAACATCAGCCCATGTTACTTATACTGGTGTCGCGCTTTCAGCAGCGGATCCAGAAATTTCTAAATGGGCGGGATGGTAAATATGTTGAAACGCAATTTTTCTCCAAAAAAATTTCTTAGCGGGAAAATTATAAGGTAGGACCCTATTTTATAACGAAAGTATTATGGTCAGAGGACAAATTGTAAGGTAATGAATGACCATATCATTTTTTATCACAAAACAATTATGTGGGGAGTGGGAACAAATTGTAAGGTAGGCGTCCTTAGACATTCTTCTTATCCGGACCGCATATCCGGTGTTCATCTGTAGTCTATATCATACTGTTCTCAGTAAACTTGCTATCATTCTCGAATACGCGAAGTGTTAATTCAGAAAAACTTTGCGTTAAATAAAACCTGCTAAAACGTCCGAGAGGTAATTTAGCGTTGCATTGAATTACGGATAAAGCTACACCTGTGTGAAACCCAGCCGTATACCGAATTCTACAGAAACTCAGGCCCATGTTACTTTTAGGGTCGTGGATGTTTCTATTATTACAATTTTTGCTTAGACTTAGGGATTAAAGATTTTGAATCATCATTCAACAAAATTATGCAAAAATGTGGTTTAATATTCTGACTGAGGTTTGGATACAGAATTTTTTGTCCGCTCCAGCTACTTTGGTGGTGAAACTATGCAAATTATTCCAAAAAATTTTTAGACAAAAGCATTTCGAATATCCGGATACACGTTTCATTTCGGATACATATCCGGATATTTTTCATATCCGGATATCGGGTGCCCATCTATAGTAGTGATTCAAATAAGAGGGGGGGGGCTGATATTTATTTGGCCTCTCCAGGGGAACCCCCTGCTATTCGGTTACGGGCTGCTCAAACAAATTCCCTAATTTTACAACCTAAGATACGCGCAAGACGCAAAATTATGTTGAGCGGAGCCTGAGCTCAACCCGAAATATCTTTAAAATTCGATTTATATGCTGTCTGAAGAATATAAACGGAGCAACTTTTTTACATACATAAAATCAGAAAATTAGTCTTGAATATAAGACAACTGTTTCTTGAAAGGAACAAATTTATGTCTTATATATTATACACTGCAAAAAATGGTGAGTCAAATTGACTCTCTCCGAAATAGGCTTTTCGTGACTACGCAAACTGAGTCCAATTCGACTCCGCCGGAGTCGAATTCGACTCACTGAGCGACTTGGGTGAGTCAAATTTGACTCTGGCGAAGAAGAATTTGATTCAGTTTGTGTAGTCCGGAAAAGCCTATTTCGGAAAGAGTGAATTTGACTCACCATTTTTTGCCGTGTAAATGGAAATAGTAATTTTTTGAATATAAGACATTTATGTCTTAACCATTTGAGACACAAGTTTCTTGACCGTTTAAGGCTATTAAGGTCTGAAATATAAGACATTTATGTCTTGAAAGTTTACACTGCCAAAAATTGAAGTCAAATTAACTCTCTCCGAAATAGGCTTTTCCGGACTACACAAACTGAGTCAAAATTAAATTCGACTCAATGAATCGCTCAGTGAATCGAATTTTACTCTGGCGGAATCGAATATGACTCCGTTTGTGTAGTCCGGAAAAGCCTATTTCGGGGAGAGTGAATTTCACTCACCATTTTTTGCAGTGTAAGAAAATAGGAGTCTTGAAATTTAAAGGCAATTTATTGTGTGTGCGATATTGCAATTACCATTGAATTGAACGTTTGTCTCAAAAGTTTGACCGATGTAAGGTTATACTTTAAGGGATGTAAGTACTTTTAACTAGTTATGCACTCAACTTTATTAGGTCCTTGGGTCATTTATGCACGACAATTAAAGATAATTGACATTTATGGACTCTAATTACGGTTCTGGGACTCTATTTGCTTACGGACTCTTATTAGGAATATGGACTAAGTACTATTGTTTGAGGCTCTAAATGGGGACCCCCTCCTATTCGGGTCACTGCAGTATATATGTATATACTTGAATTAAACGTTTGTCTGGTATTAAAACCTTGAGCGATAATGCAAGGTAATACTTACGAATGTACTTTCAAGTCTTAATGCTTTAAAGTTTCGAACTCAACTTTATTTGGGCCTGGACTCATATGCATATATACACTACAATTAGGGACAATTGACATTTAGGTATTCTAATAAGCGTTATTAACTGGATGTGGACTTCTGTTGATCGAGACTCAAAATGGGATGGCATAAAAATTTAACAGCAGTTAATGTGCATTATAGTTGAAAAGATGTGATAAGGACCAGTGCAATCGTTATTCGAATCAAATGTTAATATAATTTTGTTCGCAGCTGCAGTGTATTTCACAAAAAACCGAAACTATATAAAGCTTTATTGGCACATGTCTAACAGCAAGACAGATGAGATATAAACATTATAGATAGCTACAGCGGTTGGTTCACACTACATAAATTTTTGTTTATAAGTGATAAAAATGGACGGGCAATGTTACTTTAAGGGGCGTAACAGGAAATTAAGCGTGTTCCTAAGCCTAAGCCTAAGCCAAAGCGTTCCTAAGCCTAAGTCTAAGTCTAAGCAAAAAATGTAATCTAGAATCTAAACCGACTCTTTTATCGATCCACCAGAAACCTGGACGCCCGTTAAAGTAACATGGGCCAAATGGACAGTTTCACAAGCCAGGTTCGTTCAGATATACTATACTGTGTTCAGATGTCTAAAATTTACTGTGTCGTTTTACTCTGGCTCAGGAAACTGGTCAAAATAAAAGTTTGGTTGAGTTCTTTGTTGAACATCGTAAAAATTATCTTTTCTTTTTTCACACATTATCACAGAAATGTGTGCCAAAGTATTATGTAACATATATATCTTTTAAAAACGCAGTCTTTAATCTTGAGGGCCCATGTAAAGACTAATGACGGACTGATTTTTCGCTCGACTACAATAGAATAAGCTTAAGCTTTAGACTATTTTTTGCTTAGTTTTAGACCACGGTACAATCGGACGTCTGCCTTCGGCGCCGGCTCCGGCAGACAATCGAGCTCCGGCGCTGGTAGAATTTCTGCCAGAGATTACGGCAATTTCGGTAGTAAAATTTTTTATAATTTTACAAAATTTATCTGTTGAGCGCGTTTCGTTTTACTTTTGGCACAATTTTCAGGAAAGAATTTCCGAAATTTCGCAGAAAATTAGCGTAAAACCAAGCAACTTTATAACAAGTTTCAAATATTGACTAAGATTAACTAATTAACTATCATTTCTACAACCTAATTTCGCCTCACTTTCGGCTCCGGAAAGTTTCGTTGACCTCCGACTCCGGTATTTTTTATCTCCGGTTGCACCCTGGTTTAGTTATAGGCTTATCAGTACGTTTAAGCTTAGGCTTTACGCTTTATAGTATGCTTTTACAGTTTTACTTCTGTTACGGTCTTCTTCTTTACATTGGCTGATTTTAGATACAAGATATTCTCTGAAACCGTGGTCCAGGGTACAATTCAAGAATCGCCCGTGTCCTTAGAAGTTTTTGTAACGTTCGGTTTTATGGCGGATTTGGGTCGCTGTGCTTTCGAAGCTAATGGTTTAGACGCTGGTGCGGTTTGTTTCTGTCTGGTTCCGGTAGGATCTGCTGGAATATCTCCTGGTGCTGGGCTTGGTTTTTTGACCTGTGGTGGCTTGGTGACCGGTTTGGAAGCAGCTGTGTTGCTTTTGTGTTTTTCAGTTAGCGTAGAGCCCACAGCCTTTTGGGTTGGCTTAGGTTTGCTAGGTTCAGCTGGGATTGCTTTTGCTGCAGCATTAGCACCAGGAGGACAGGTAGAGGATTTTTGAGATCTTTTAGGCTGGTTTTGAAGTTGAGTATCATTTCTGCTTCGCGAAACGCCTACAGTTCTACGAGTCGCTGTAGGTTGTGAGCCAGCGGTTTTGCCTTGTGTCACGTTTGTCGGTGCTCTTCGTACGGGCTTGTCTTGAGTCTGACTGGAGCCGCCTGAAGGGAGTGGGTCACATGGACTTTTCGTGGAGCTTACGGGTGAGTTTTCCGTCGTCGCAACAGATGTTGCTATACTGCCGGTTGCACACGATTTTGTTTCGGAATTTTCGTCTTCACTTCGTTCAGAGCTGTCTTGTTGAGGTTTATCATCGATGACGTCACCATTCATTTGTTCGTTGTTCGGATATGGCGTTTGGGGTTGATTTTCGTTTTCTGATTTCTCTTGTACGGTGTCTTTGTTTTCGTTTTCCTGGTCTTCTAATTCCCCGTTTTTGTCACTCGTATCAGCATCAGTTGGCTGTGGTTTTCCGCAACGGTTTTCCTCCTGCGACCGCTGTGTTTTCTGTTGTACAGGAAGATTTGACTCGCATTCGTTTGATTTATGTTCAAAGTCTTCGGATTTATCGCTAGAATTGTTGGAAATTTCTTCGCTGCCATGGTTTGTTGTTCCTCCAGCCATTTCTATCTTAGAATCATCCTTTCGATTGAGTACTTTCTGATCCGGAAGCCTCGGTGTTACAGCAGGGTCTTTGGGTGGGCTCGTTTCAATTTCCTCTGTTGATTCCAGTGGAACAGATGGTATTTCTGCCGACGAATCTGACCCACATGCGCTGCCAAGTGTAGCTAAGTCAGCGGAGATGCCTGAAATTGATGGCAACGTTATCGATTGACGAATTGATGAGCCAGCACTGCTTAGACGAGCGGATAACGCATGACCTTCGACTTGTGGTGTACGAGCTGTCGTAATCGAACTTGGCTCGCCGAGAGTGACTTGTTCAGTGAATGCTGAAACAAAGTACACGGTGTAAGCAGAAATAGAATGCAATTTAATAACTTTGACAAAAAGCACGAAAACACAATAGCACTAGTAAAATTTTATATGTCTTGTCCACATTTAAGCGGAACAGAGGCGGATCCAAAAATTTCTGACGGAGAGGCGGGCCGGCAGATGTTATGAAACGCAAACTTTGTAAGATGCATGAACCTTATCATTTTATCATTTTATCACCAAAAAGATTTTCTGAAGGGGAAATTGTATTTTTTACAAAAAAAATTCTGAGCAAAAATGTAAGGTGTCCTTACAATTTTATCACTATAAATTTTCTGACGGGGGTAGGATGCTGCCCCCGCCCCCTCTGTGTCCGCTTGGATTTAGGATTTTTAAACGCGGTGAGGACTTTGGTTATATTGCGATAATAACATGAAATCTAGGAATCCGTATAAGAACATATAGGTTTCCATAGTTTGAAGACAATACATTAATAGTTGTTTCCGTTCCATACGTATAAAATCGTAAGCTTACTTGTCAGCTAAACTCAACCAAAGTAGAGAAAAACTTAGCTTTGCTATCAAAATGGTATAAGTATTTGCCATAAACATCTGAGCAAGTTGAATGTGTGTTTATTTTTGGATGGTGTGAGGCTTAAATCACAATAATCTGTACAACTGACCTTCAAATATTGATTTTGTTTGTTGCAATTGTGCAAGCATTGTTTGCATATTGTCTGCGACTACTGCATCTTGAGCTGAAGTTGCAGCGTCTAAAAGTGTTGGCGCAGATTTGTCTCCGGCAATTGAAGTCAGTTGTGTGATTCGTCGGTTTAAAGCTTGGGCACCTTTTTGTAAGCTAAAAAATCGTGTATTGTATTTAAATTTTTGATCAATGCAACGTTTTGTACACCATTAGCCTAAGTTAAGTTTAAAAAACAAATATTTGCCAAGGAAGCAGACTCCAAAAATTGGCTGCAAAAGCTCAACTAAATCCCCAATAATTTTACAATTTGCGTCCAAAACGTAAACTTAAGTTAAGTGAACGTAAGCTCAACCCGAAATATTCTTGGATTTGGATTATTTATATACATTCATACAATGCAAGCAGAACATACATTTATACAGAAAATTAATTCTTGAATATGAGACTACTATTTCTTGTACGAACAAATTTGCTTCTTATAAACTGGTAATAGTAATTTCTTGAATATAAGACGGTAATGTTTTAACCATTTCAGACACGAACTTCTAAGCTGTGTAAAGACTATTGATATTTCATATTTCAGGTACTTTAGTTTGGAAATATTTTTGTGTGTAGTTTAAAGTCATTCTTTATCTGCAATGGTTAAAATGTAATGATTGTGTTTGGGTTTTTTCTTTTGCTTTAATTTTCGCTGCTGTTTTTGGGTTGGACAATACTCGCCGCCGCCAGCGGACGCCGCCGCGCGCCGTTGGCAGCCGCCGCGCGACGTTGGACGCCGCCGCGCGCCGTTGGCAGCCGCCGCGCGACGTTGGACGCTGGCGCGCAGTACGGTAAAATATAACCGCACGCCGCCGGACAGAGTTTGGCGTTGAATTTCTTGAAAACCAACGTCAAGTATAAAAAGCAGTGGCTTTCTTTCAAATCATTTTTAAACAGCGAATCGAAAAACGAAAAATGAGGTTTTAGTGTACAAAACGTGTCCACATTGCGCGTTACTTTCATAAATAATTTTTCGTTTTTAACTTTGATTTTTTGGCTCATGTTACTTTAAGGGACGTTCAGGATTCTGGTGGGTTTATAAAAGAGCAGGTTTAGGTTCTAGATTACGTTTTTGCTTTGGCTTAGGAACTCATTTTTGCAACGCTTAGGCTTACGCTTAGGCGTAGGAATACGCTTAATCTACTGTTACGCCCCGTAATGTAACATTGACCGATTTTTTAATATTAAAAAATACAAAATCAGAGTTTTTATTGACAAATTTCGTCTGCTTAAATCTTCATTAATACTTTGCAATATGAACAGCGTTGTGTGCTGTTTTTGCAAGATCAGCTGACAATTGAGCAATCTGACGGACAAGTTCAGGTTCAACGCCTAACGTTGACGTATCGTCATCATCTGGTGTTACACCGCCGTCGTGATGGGTTCGAAATTCGTAATTCGATTCGGATCCCTATTAAAATGTAAATGGTTTGGTAATAACTGATTTTCTTTAGTTGGTTTATAACATTGTCTAAAATTTAGGATCCATATCCTCAAATGTGTGTAGCACTTGTCACAAGTTGGTGATAGATCGTGTATCTTTCTATTACTGGTGAATATCGAAGATCGACATTTAGCTCATTTCTCGCATTTTATTTGTTCTATTTGTGTATCGATTTTGAGATCCGCAATTGCATTAGTACTGTCAGTTTGAAAACTTATCGCCAACTAGCAACAGGTGCTATATGCATTTGAGAATATGGACCTCGATTTGATGTTTATTTTACAGCGTGGAATGTCTGTTTTCATTTTGTAATATTTGCCTACTTTTCATACCTTATTGCGTTTTTCATCAAAGATTCATTGAGAGCTGAAAAGTCACTTCATGTATATCTTGTCATTTTTTACCAGTAAATCAAGTATTAATAATTTTGAACGTTATTAAATTGCATACTCTTGTCTAAGAAATCGTCAACGTTAGATCGAATTGAACTAACAAGACGTATAAAAGCCTTTAGCTTTGGATGTTAATATTAACTTATTAATGACACCTTACATGCTGCGAAGTAGTTTCCAGTGAATCAGGAGTTGTAATAGTTTGCGTGCGTTGTTTTGTTGTTCCGGTAAACTCTGCCGATGATTTTTGGTTGTCACTTTCGTAAGCCTTAAATTCGTGGTCCAAGTATATACTGAATTGACCCCGAATAAAAGGAATTGACTGATTATTATTTCGTTTATTCAGAGGGTCGTCCCTGGCTATTCGTTCCGTCATGCAGTACAGTCCAGTGGTTGATACCCGATACAACTGGTGCTTTCTATGAGGCACCATTGGTTTCAAATTCTCGTATAAAGGTTTTGCCCTACAGCTTTAAATTTCTTGAAGGAGGGGGGGAGATTCTATTAAATATATGTTGGCATTGCAGTGTGAACCAAAAAAGTTAACCGAATTTAAATTTCTATAGTTTTTAAATATTGAAAACTTAAAATTTTAAATTGCCCAAAATTGACTTACCTCAAAATCTGAACGATATGTCGTCTGTCCACTGGATGACGTTGTAACATCCTGTCTTCTATCTTGTCTTGCATCTCTAACACTTCTGAAATTCATGACAAATGATGATAAAACTTGGAAATACGGCACTAGAAAGAGTATCAGATTTTAATTAGCTATATTTTCATTCACTGATATAAAAGTTGGGGCCTATGTAAAGATCACGAGCTGAACGTTTTTCTGTGGCACTAGAATATAGTAAGCTTAAAGCTTTAGACCAATTGTTTTGCTTGGCTTACGCTTAGGCTTAGGTTTAGGGATATGCTTATAATACTGTCCCGCCCGTGTTCTTTAGATTGGCCACAGTTGGCAAGACGTAGTACCAGCTGCGTTACGCCGCTGTTAAAATTCGATTGCTGAGCACCTGTCTCTAACTGGCGATAGGTGCTACACACAGTTGAATATAGCCATAGCTATAAATCGTTCGAAATACTTCAATCATCAACATTATAAAAAATGGGTGCTTGCTTTGCGTTTCAACTGGAAGTTACGATTTTCCTTTAAATAATCAATAATTAAGTTTTTACATTTTACACCCGAGCCCGTAATGAGCTCAACAAGCCAGAGGACAGAACGATTTCACAACAAGCATGTTGTCGATTTCGTAAGAAATAAACTTTTTCTGGGTTTGGGGGGGGCAATTTTTTCCTAAAGGAGCTGAGGTCCCTGCACCCCTATGGTTACGGAGCTCACAACACAATACCTGTCGGCATCAGGGCAACTTGGCGATGCTTCGTCACGTTGAACTTGGGACTTAGCATCGTCAGGAGTTTCAGGGGTCCACGGGGATGATAGATGCCCCGGTTGACCGTTTGTGTCGTCCGTCGTAGGTGCCACTGGGCTCATGGACCGCTTCCGGCGAGCTTGTTCACGTCCCTCAGCTGCAGCTTTTAGCGGATCGTAGCCTTTGCGACGGAGCCATGCAGCCATCTCGGCGCGTTGTTTTGCAGCAGCTTCTGCTGATGGTGGCGGTATGGCTGAAACAAGAATTTAAATTTGTGAACGCGTATCGTTTATTCGCCGGAAAAAATTGGATCGGTCACACAAAGGCATTATTGACTAAATTTTAACAGGTGAGTTAATTTTCTAATTGTCACGCGTCAATGCTGGTTGAGTAAATATTTTTACAATAACAAACAACAATTATACTATAATAACTTGTGTTTTATAGAACAGAAATAACCGTTTGCAAGCGTTTGAATTGAAATAGGGTAAATTGAAAACTTTTTGTCGAGATAAAGTTTGATGAATAATAATTTTTTAACCTTGACACGTAGTAATGTTGACCTAGACAGCGGTTTTGGTGGCCAATTAAAATTGTTTATTATCAAGAACGTTTAACTCTTTCTCACATGAATATTTTCTATTTCCCCTGAGACCTACTTTTATGCTAGGATTCGAACTCCAGTGACTGGAGTGGGAGGCGAATACCATCACCACTCAGCTATAGGAGCTTGACGCTCGAGCCCGAGGGGGATCTCACGTCTTGTGATGATTTAGTACAATGTATACGTGTTGCAACTGTTAAACACATTGCTATATATATTATTTAACGTATACACAGTGCGCTGAGTTGCCTATAGGCAACTCAATGTGAGAAGGGGTTAATATTAGGATTGTAATGTTATGGTCGATCATGTAGCATATATTGACTTCACCGCACCGTGTTGTTATCACCGCGCTTATTTCCAACTGACTATTTCGGATTTGTTTCACATTTATTTACACATTTGCAGCGTTATGAAACGTTTGCTTCTTTACGATCTCATTGTATTATTAAATATGTTGTGTTCGTAAACTAGGCGATCAGTACGAGGTCAGTCATAAACCGTACCAGGAAATTTTGCCTGCCGTCCGCCAGCGGTTGCAGTTTTGCCAGGCTTATCGAGCGCTAACGAACCAGGCCTTGCTGATCGAGACCTTCGTCCTGGGAACGTTTTTGATCCTGGGGATCCCAACGGTGTCGTATGATTGCGTCTTGTGGTCAGTTTGTCTGTTGATCCGTCAGTATACGCGGTGGATGTTGATTTGGGTGGTTTGAGATCCTGAAAGTTCAAAAGTGCAGGAATAGGCACTTGTATACTACATCCCAAACCTAAACTTAAGCCTACGGTTACGCCTAACCCTACGTTTACGCCTAACCCTACGTTTACGCTTAAGCCTAAGTGTAAGCCTAAGCCTAAAGCGAAGTCTGAACCTACACCTAAACCTAAGCGTAAGCCTAAGCCTACGCCGAAACCGAAGTCTAAACCTACACCTAAACCTAAGCGTAAGCCTAAGCATACGCCTAAAGCGAAGTCTAAAACCGACGCCAAAACCTAAGCGTAAGCCTAAGCCTAATACCAAGCCCATGTCTAAGCTGAATTGTAAGCCATAGCCTATGTCCAATTCTAAATTCTAGGTTACACTAAAATCTACAGATTTCTCAAACTACTGCGGTAGGTGTATGAGAGCCAAGTTTGGCGGTATATAATCATGAGCGAATGCTAGATTTTTAAAAACTGATGGTTGAAGACTTCTCAATGAAAATACATTCATGTTTGTGATAAAGTTAATCACAAAACTCCGAACAAGACCTTATGGTTTAGCTTTACGTAACGCTAAGGGTTCCATATTAACTGTAGGGCCTGTATACGAAGCCTAAAGCCTAAACGTAGGTCTAAACATAAGCCTACTCCTAAGCCTGAGCGTAAGCCTCGCAGTGTTTAAGCCTGTCGGCCTGCCGGCTCTCAGTTGGCAGTACCAGATAAACATGAGAAAATAACATACTGTTTAACTGGTTAATTATGCCAGACGAAACATTAGTCAGGTCAAAGACTAAAAGGGTTCGTAACTTGCCACTGCTGACGTCTGACGCAAACGGCCTAATTTGAGGAAAAAAGTCACCATGTTTACCTTTATAGAACCCGTATTTTGAGCTCCAGAATTGCTCATATCTTTCGATTGTATGCCACTTGACGCCGAGCCAACAGAACTATTTTTCCTTGATCCTCCAGCTTCACCGTCGATAGTTTGCTGTTCATTTTCAGCGTCTGGTGTCAGTTTTTTGTCCGGAAGTCGTTCAGGATCTGAAAAAATGTACTTTAACATAGATCAAAACTACAATTTATCCCATTTTTATGAAGGATGTTAGCCTTGTGAGGTGTTCGATAGACTAAGAGTCGCTGGGAAAGTGTCCCCAAATTTTGAAACGTTCTTAAGATCGTCGGGGGCTGCTGGATTAGATATTATGTTTAAAATGAATCATGTGTGACGTATTAAATTTTATAGTATTTGTGTATATACAAATGTTACAGTAATTTTACCCTTTGCTTGGCTGTCAGAAGTTGGCTTATGATCATGAGCCATGGCAGGTTTTGTTTGCTGTGTTTCGGGTATTTTCGCCAATTCTGGCGGTGTGACAGTGTTTTCAGAGCCGGTGTCTTCCGGGATATCACTTTGTTGGTGGCATTCCATTGCACCAGTTACGTTGAATACCTGAAATAAGGTGACGTTGGAATCATAATTTTGGCTAACATGTACTGTACTAACCCGAATAAGAGGGGGTAATAAGAGGGGGTCCATATTTTGAGTCCCACTCAATAGGAGACTGCATCATTAATAAGAGTCCGTTAGCGGATAGAGTTGCTAAACCCTAATTGGAGTCCATAAACGTCAATTGTCCCTAATTGTAGTGTATAAAGAACTTCAGGACTGAATAAAGTTTAGTTCGAAACTTTAATGCATACTTAAGTTTTGAAAGTACTCTCTTAAGTTTTTATAAGCTTGTATTATCGCTCTATCTTTTGATACAAGACAAATATAAAAACGTTTAATTCAATGGATAGTTGCAATATCGGATTCATAACAGTACCGAAGGGTGGTGCAGGGTGAGTTAAAAATGAATAACAGTCCGAAACCAAATAACAAGACGGGTACCCTCTTCAAAGGTCAAATAAATATTAGTCTCCCCCTGCCTATAAATCTGGAAATGTATGTCGTTCGAAAAGGTTACAGTTACTCGTAGTAAACACTTAGCAGTTCTATAGGCTTGCAAATTAGTCTAATTTATTGTAGAGGTCAAAAAATTTTCTCGCTGCCTTGCTAAAGTTATACTCAAAGTTTATAACTTTCCAACATGACATGTTGGTTACGCCCATGTTGTGTTTGCTTAATACCTTATCAATATTTCTTCTCGCTTCGTTAAGCTCTGCTTCATCGTCACAGTCCAGTAAATCAACGACGTATGTTCCTGCCTCACTTGATACCTAAAACAAAACATTAAAAAAATTTCCGGCAGTTTGAAATGCTGGATTTGCGTTAAGTCACATAAAGTTCAACTCGTAAAAAAACACTGATAATCAATGCCAATTCTGAGTTGTTTAAAAATAAAAATGTCATTGACCGAGCGGCACGCTATCCGCGGGTACCCTCAAGTAAACGCGGACGAGCAACAAAATTTTGACGCGGGTATACCCGCGGGTAAACAATTTCAAAGCGCCGGCAAACATTTCTGATTGTTTACCAGCCTAAAAATTTCATACAAAAAACTTGAAACCAAATAATGCAGAAAACCTTGAATTTTTAAACTGATTTTCCGTATGAGTGAAAAATAAGTATCGACTAACATCAATGCACTGTAAAATTACACAAATATACTGATAGGAGAAGAAAAAATAAGGGCGGTAAAGTCGGATAATGGGTATAGAAATTTCGCGCTAGTATACCCGCCGGTAAAATAATAAAATTTCCGCGGGTAAAGCGCAGCGCGGGAAAAATCTTTACCCGCTTACCCCTCTGGTCATTAAACTGAATTATCAACGCCTACACAACAATATAAAGCCCTATTCACACGTACAAATTGTTACTGCGAGAACCTGCAGCTGCAACTTGCACTTGCAATTTTTGTCCAAATTCCTGTTCGAAAAATTTGCAGCTGCAAAAACTCATTAAAAATCAAACCTAGCAATTTAGTTAACATGTGTGAACAATCATGCAAGCTCACTTATGTTTGTGCAGCCGTTTTACTTCTGCGTGCAATATGCAGCTGCAAGTTCTCGCAGCAATTACTTGCACGTGTGAAAAAGGCTTTAGCCAATACTTAACCCTTTCTCTCATGATCTTTTGCGATTTAATATGCGATCTAAAAATTTAAAATCAAGATGAACTTGTCTACTATCAGCATTCGACTATAAAAGCTCAGCACTCGTGTCCCGATAAGGTTTTCCTTTACTGTAGAAATCATGCATTGTCCATTATGTTTACATCCTCTATGAGAGAAATTTGTTGAGCAAATAATGATAATTTTAAGTATTTTTTCGCATTTTACCCTGCTCGTAAACACTTCACTAATTGTTACCTCAGAATCTGCTCTTAACAATTTGTTCACAGCAGCGCTGTCTGATTCGTCTTCGGCGCTTTCGGGTCCTGATGAATGGCTTCGATCTCGCACTGGAGCTCTTGGTTTTTTAAACCGACCAGTTAAACGTTCTTTGCTGCTGCTATGCTTGGAAGACAATCGCCGTTGAGCTACAAGCTCTCTTGTGTCATCTGAAACAAAAGCACACTTAATACATGTTAATATTTTTTAGGTTTCAGCAATTTAGAACAATTTCAATGGAATTAAAGGCCAATGTTACTTTAAGGGGCATAACAGTAGATTAAGCGTATTCCTAAGCCTAAGCGTTGCTAAAGTGTGTTCCTAAGCCTATGCCTAAGCCTAAGCAAAAATGTAATCTAGAATCTAAAACTACTCTTTTATGGACCCACACGAAACGTGGACGTCCCTTGAAGTAACATGGGCCGAATTAAATGTATAAAAAGTGGCAAATAATATATCAAATAACATAAGCCAGCTATTAAGTAGATGTTAATATGATGGAATAATATTGCTGAGTGTGGATGCAAGCGCATCTTTATCTGACCTCTAGACCATAAGGTATATAGTCAAATAAACTGTTTTGGCAGATTTCCAGACTTTTTTGAGTCCCAAAACAGTTATCTGACCATAAGTGTGGCGCTAAAGTTTTTATTATTTTTAATGTTTTACGGCACCTTCCGTTGCCGTCCGTCACCGTGTGTCACCGTCCGTTGCCATACGTCATCGTTCGGTATTGTACACAAGCAATTCGTGTGCGCTACCGCACTGGTGCGGGCGATGACGTTCGGCGACAGACGGCGATGGACGGCAATTTACGACAACGAACAGTGATGGACTGTGACACACAGCAATGCACGATCAATATATAATAAACCGTTAGTAGTGCAACTGCGCAAAACGCCCTTTGAACTTTTGATTTCTTACGATTTTAAATTTAAAGATAGTAAATTGAAAATTTTTCCCTTAACCCTTTCTCACATGAATATTTTCTATTTTCCCTGAGACCTACATTTATGCTAGGATTCGAACTCCGGTGACTGGAGTGGGAGGCGTAAACCATCACCACTCAGCTATAGGAGCTTGACGCTCGAGCCCGTGGGGGCTCTCACGTCTTGTGGTGATTTCGTACTATGTATACGTGTTGCAATTGTTAAACACGTTGCGATATATACTATTTAACGTATATACACTGCGCTTAGTTGCCTATAGGCAACTCAATGTGAGAAGGGGTTAAAATGCTTAACTTCACTCTTTCTTAGTACTATATAAGCGTATAGTCCATAGTGTTCTATGTCTAAACCAACATACCACCAGTTTCAAGTACTCGATTTTCGGGGATAGTTTCGACCGTACTAATTCCTGTAGTGGTATCGGCTAAATTAGCAGAAGACGCTGTTTGACCACCTCCAGTTGATCCACGATTTCTGAGACGTGCATAGCGTTCTTGTAAATGCTTTGGAAGTTGTCGTTCTTGTGTCGGCTGCGAAGATGCAATTATCTGCGTTGCTCCAGCACCGTTTGGTTTTGGCGATGAAGGGCCGGCGGTGTCAACCTTATTAATACATACTCAACAGTAAAGTGTGTACAAGACGTTCAATAGTGAGAAATTCATTTTTGAATTGTTTACATTTTAATTAAAATACAGTCAGTTCTGTATCTAACATTTTTTATGATTAAAATTAGAATGCTCCACGTACGTAATTTGGGCAACTTTCCAGCAAATAGGTCTGATTGTCACAGTACTGTCTGTGTGAAAAAGCTATGCCCATTAAAAAGAGACCCTCGCGGCCATTTTTACACAGCGTCGCATGAAAAAATGACATCCGTTAAAAAAGACCCCGGTCAGTTTACTTTCAAATTTTGCCGATGTCAAGCCTACATATGACTTTGAAACGGTGGTCATTTTTTCATGGGTGACAATATTTCATTCCGGCATTGACCGTGTAAAAATGACCGGGAGGTGTCTTTTTAATGGAAGTTATTTTTTCACACGACAGTACAATAAAATTTGAACCCCCATGAAAATGTGCCCAGGGTCATTTGGGGGGGGGGCATTTTTCACGCGGTATCGGCCGACTACTGAAATATATTACTAAAATTAAATCATAAAATGAGAAATAGAGTGTTGCGGAATTGATAATTTTTAAAAACTTGGGGTACAATCGCTCTTTGAACAAGGGAGATTGCAGTCGATCAAGAAATCATCGATTTGGCCCACGTCAGTTATAGGGGCCTGCCCATTTGGAGGCTGACAGACCAGTGGCTTATAGACCGGGACGCTTATTGAACCTGTTGAAAATGACTCAATTGTTGTAATTTGCTGTTAAATATTTAGTTTACCTTATGATTTTCAATGAGCGTTCCATCTGGATCTTCTTCGTTGAATTCAATCGTAAACGCCAAACCTAGGGTTTCACGTTTCTGTGACTCTTAAACGAAAGTATTGCAAGCCAAAGTCGAAATTTAGTTTCCAAAAATGAACGTAGTAAAAAAATTCTTCTTAATTTCGAGTTGGGTTTGAAGTGTTTTGATTTTGAATAAAACTTGAAATACAACATTCGTACACTGCAAAAAATGGTGAGTCAAATTGACTCTCTCCGAAATAGGCTTTTCCGTACTACAAAAACTGAGTCAAGCTCGACTCCGCCAGAGTCAACTTTGACTCGCCGAGCGCCTCAGTTAGTCGAATTTGACTCTGGCGGAGTCGAATTTTGACTCAGTTTGTGTAGTCCCGAAAAGCCTATTTCGGATAAAGTCAATTTGACTCAACATTTTTTGCAGTGTATTAAACATTACAATTTAACTGGTTCATTCTTAAGCAGTATTTATTGTATAGATTTTAGCATACTTTGCTAAAATCATGAGAAATGGTACAGTCCATTTCTACCGAAAGCTGATCCATAGGCGCACCGAGACGGGGTCGGGGTGGGGGATCGTAGCCCATATACGAATCTGCGGTTATGCAATCCAGTGAATAGTAAATAACCCCAACAGAGCTGTTAGAATAAAGGAGTAAACGAAAAAAGTTAATCATAGTAAAATTTATAATTCTGACCGCAGTAGCATTGTGATATTATAACACTAAATCGCCGTAATTAATTAACTGCATAGGGTCAAGCTCTTTGAAATTGCAACCAATGTTATACAACAGGGCCGTAACAGTAGTATAAGCATATTCATAAACCTAAGCCTAAACGTAATTATAAGTTTAAGTTTATGTCTAAGCCTATACCTAGCCTAAGCAAAAATTAATCTAAAGCTAAGCTTACTGTATTGCAGTCCCACATACAAATGTTCCGCCCCTGTTGTTTTATACAGGTCGAAATTGCAGAGCGCGAAAATTTGCTTACTTAATTCTGAGTCTTGATTTTCGCCGGGACTATCAGCGTTGAAAGGAATATCCATCCAAATACATTGTTTTCTATTTGCGGCGACACCGGATTGGCTGCTTGGAGTCGCAGCTGTACCATCATCTGAAAAATAACAGTTATACGAGATCCGGCTGTCAAAATACCGAATACCGTAACCGGATGTTGAACTGGAGTTAGATATCAATGTTATATGAATAGATACCAAAACAGGACCGTAGCCAGCTTACATTGTTAGGGGGGCTAAAAAGGGGGGCCAAAATTTTTCCAGGGGGTTGGCTGAGCCCTCCCCCCCTTGGCTACGGGCCCGTACCAAAGTTACATCTTGGATATAGATGTTAGGTTAGGATGAAACACCACCGTTAAGTACAGTGTGGTGACAAGTCTGTTTGAGTTGAAGCCTTGAAACTTCACGTTAAGACCAAACTTCCACGTTTTTCATAACGTTTTGGGTAGGTCATCGTATTCAACCTGCTAAAGATGGTCGATCGCTTAGATATTATTCATTTCTTGCTATTTACCACGGTTCCATCGGAATTCCGATTCCGGCTAAAATTCCGGCAAAATTGGACTTCCGATTCCGATTCCCGCTGACAGCAGTTCCGATTCCGGAATTCTGATTTTTCGGTTATGAGTTTTTATGAAGACTGAAGTTCGACTTTGTTTGTTTCGTTTTGTTTCGTTCATTTGCAATTATTCTGTTGGTTTTTTGTTAGTAAATATTCCGAGTTGTTACGTGTATTCCGTCAGCTATATAAGCAATTTTTACCGAAACTGTGAACAGTTACGGAAACCGGCATACTGCAACGAAAGTTAAGTCATACACCTTTAACTTTTTAATAGAATTACTAAAACTTGATTCCGATTCCGGTTCCGACAGAAAATTTTGATTCCGATTCTGATTCCGCTTCCGACAAAATCTAGTTCCGGTTGGAACCCTGCTATTTACAGTGACCCGAAATTCGATTAACAAAAGAAAATATGATATTTTATTAGCTATTGCACATGATTTGAACAATATCAAGAGTGCATCATGACAACAGTGTGCAATTCTTTGGGTTACGCATGGTACAAATGATGTATAACACGGCGTTGCGTCTTTGGCCGATCCCACCCCCGTTGTTTAGAGGGTGGGTCGCTATCACATGAATACCCCTAAATTAAATTATAAAGAGACCATGTTTGACGCCGCATACATAAAGTGGCATGGTTTGCACTGGTTGTACACCTCCTTCTAAATAAAGAGGGTCAGCCAAAAGCGCTACGCGTGCCGGGAACATTGTTTTCTACAAAGAGTGTACCCAGTCTCACATTCTTGTAAAAAGAATCATTATCGACTCTTGGTTATATCAAAGAGTGGATGATGTCCACCTTGCAGAAGAGTGTGCAACTGCTTGGGCTGTGCATGGCACAAAGTGTACCAGCACGCGTTGCATTTTGCTCGACCCCCCTAATCTGGGGGGTGGTAGTCACCACTTAATCTACATAGTAGGAGTTAAATTATAATCAGAGCGACTTAGCTAAAATTCAAAATATTAGTTCAACGTTTCCCCCCCCAAATAAGGGGGGTAGGCCAAAAACGCAACGCGTGCCGGGTACATTCTTTAATACACAGAATGTACCCAGTTGCACTCTCTTGTTATAAAGAGTGATCATCCACTCTTGGTAATATTAATAACGAAACCTGTTAGACCTATCCCGCACATGATAGGCTCTCAAAAGTCACGGCACAATGCCTCAACCATATTAATCTTAAACTATGTAACAACTCGGTCATGAGCCGCGTCAACTATACTCAGAGCACGGCCAGCTAAACTCTGGTTAAATGAATATCAAGTAAATTGCCTAAAGCATCACCAGCCAATGGAACATATTGAAAATGGTGCATTTGTTGTTGTTGTTGTTGTTGTTGTTGTTGCTGCTGTTGCAGTTGCTGATTGTCAACTGGTTCATTTGCATAATTCATAATATACTGCTGATAGGCTGTTGAAGGAACCCCGTGAATGTGTTCATGATCGAGATGGAGATGCGGTTGTTGTGCGTAAGTAATCATTTCAGGATCGCTACCAAATCCTAAAAATTTATCTATATCACGTTGGCGAATATTAGTTTTAGGGGCGTTACATTATACCTACATATTACTAAACTTAAGCCAAAGCCTAAACTTCAGCATAACGCTAACATCAATAGTAAGTCAAAGCCTATTAGTCAAAAACATATGCTCTCGTTTTATTGCGGTTTAAGCTTCTTTGTGGGTGCCCCAACGTAGAGGCAGATGTAGGATGTCTAGATGGATGATGAAAGGGTGGTCGAATTCGTTATCCCAAGTTTAGCTGTGAGCACTGGTGAGACCGTCCCGACAATAAGAATTTAACCAAAGTTCCAAAATGTGGGACCTCAGAAATCAACCCCATCCATAAAATAGTAAACTTCGTGTAAAGCGCGGAAATTTTCGACATTTTGCGTTCGAGCAGGTCAACGGCACAGATTTTAGGTGAAGGCTGATACACAATTACTAAGTTGTGAAACCAATTAGCGAAGGTACGTGGCATATCTCAAGCATCTTATTGTCACCTCCCTTGCGTATTTCATTTCGGAAGAGTATACCTTACAACCAAATGTAGCGAGCGAAAAGAGTTTAAATATATAACAGCCTGGCAGTTATTTTAAGGCACGTCGAGTCTTGACGGTGGTAAAATAGTGACAAAAGTTCGCTAGAGAAACGAGCAAGAGACCAGACGTATTTCAAAAGTACTCACGGCAATTTGTTTTTGAAATGGTTGTGGTGTGGTGCGCCCCAAATGGGGGAAAGGAGAGTGGCTGCTCTCGCTCTAGGTTTGTTAACAAATTAGGCTGGTTGCTTATGGATATGATAAGCGTAAGCCTATAGTCGTCAATGTAAAGTTCAGGGGCGAAACGTTTTTCTGCGGCACTGCAATACAATAAGCTGAAGATTTAGTCTAATTTTCTTAGCTTTAGGCTTAGGAATCGGCTTACACTGCTGTTACTGCACTGTTCTATACATTGTTCGCCTAGCGTAATCCTAAACCTAGGCTTATTAGCAAACTCGATTCAGATAGCCTGCTGCAAGGGAAAATCTCTCGACTCTGTGGTGTAATAAATACAAATATAATATTAAAATTAATAGATGATGGATATATGAATTTAAGAAACTACGTTTCTACTGTAGTGACCCGAATAAGAGTGGGTGGACTGATATTAATATTTGGCCTCTCCAGAGAGTGCCCCCTGTTATTCGGTTACGGACTGCTGTTTGTGTTTAACCCGACTTCCACCGCCCTTCGTTATACTGGAATATATCCGGTATTACAACTATCTGTTGAATGAAACGTTTATTTGGCTTGTGTTAAACTTTCAAAACTAAGTATGCTTTAAAGTTTCGAACTCAACTTTATTTGGTCCCGAAGTGATTTATGCGCTATAATTATGAATAATTGACGTTTATGGCCTCTAATTACGGTTTATGGACTCTATCTGCTTACGGACTCTTAGGGATACAGATTCCTATTGATTGGGACTCAAAATGGGGACCTCTTTTTATTACCCCCTCTTATTCAGGTCACTACAGTAGCTTTAAAACACAGCGGTGGCTTACCATTACCAACAGATTTCGCCAAATGCTGATACACTTCGTCGTCTTCGCCCCACCAGGCTGGTTGTTGTCCAAACAGCGGAGTTCTGCCTTGCTCGAGTTCTAATTCTAAAACGAAAACATTATTTCTAATCAGAAAATTCTAAATATTAAAAAATGAATTTGTTTTCAAATGATACAAATTTATAAATCAACAAATATTAATGTCACATCAGGGCAGTATTTTGACTAGTTTTTTGCCTTTATTTTAAGCTGTAGCTATAATTATGACAGTATCTTCTATAATTGTTTTTGCGGCTCCGATTATTTTACCCTCAAAAACAAGCTGGAGTGTGACACAGGACACCAAGGCCGTTCGGTACAATCCGTTTACCCGAGCTAACGATGACTCACTTAAGGTAGCCAAATGCCTCGTCATCTAATTAGTGACGAGCATGAATGGATTAACGGAGCAGGCTAAGATGAGGTTTCCCCCAAAACTCTAGGGTAGGGACCCCTTGCGATGATCATAATATTTTTCAAATTGTGAATTTTCAATTTTGAATACATATCCAATTCCAAGTCGAATATTGACGGCTATTTTTTTGTTTAAAAAACTTGTTATGGTTGGGGCCGCGTGGGGCCCCCCTTTGGGTGGAGCGTCCAAATGGGGGTATGGCAGGGCGGCGGTTTCGGCCCTGCCCGTTAAAACATAATTTTGGTCATTCCAAATGCAACAAACTCATTCTAATAGTAAAACATATAAATAGTAACTCATAGCGATATACCGACATACTTGCGCCCATAAAATAGCGTGTGGTTGATTTTC
Organism: Enoplolaimus lenunculus; assembly: GCA_030248215.1. Classification (NCBI taxonomy): domain Eukaryota; kingdom Metazoa; phylum Nematoda; class Enoplea; order Enoplida; family Thoracostomopsidae; genus Enoplolaimus; species Enoplolaimus lenunculus. The sequence goes on from JASANG010002061.1 coordinate 270,162, forward strand.
CGCTTGTTAAACTTGGACCGGAAGTGTTTGAAATTGCAATTTCAGAAGTTGGTGATGAAATTTGCGCACTTGATGCTGCAAGATGAGGCGTTTTTAAAATTGTATCAGACATGACAGGTGGCACGAACTGGTGACCTATTGAAGATCGACGCGATTGCTGATCGGTAGGCTGTTGATTCTGAGCCGCCGCAATGAATACTGATTTATCTGTAAGTTGAAACAAAAATATCAATTATTATAGCTGTGGTAGTGGAGACGGAATCATTGATTTCAATTTGGGAATGTGCATTTTCAAGTATTCCCATTGTCCGCATATAAGCACTAACAAAATTTGTTTCCATTTACAAGTAAACAATATTAAAATAAACTCTATAAGTTAAACGTTTTACACTGCAAAAATGGTGAGTCAAATTGACTATCTCCGAAATAAGCTTTTCGGGACTACACAAACTGAGTCAAATTCGACTCTTACCAGAGTCAAACGTGCGATTCAGTGAACCGAATTTGACTCTGGCGGAGTCGAATTTTGACTCAATTCGTGTAGGCCCGAAAAACCTATTAAGAAGAGAGTCAATTTGACTCACCATTATTTGCAGTGTAGCGCCGTCCACCCTTGATACAGTTAGATTTATCATGGAGCTCAAATAGCAGATAATCGGACACGTGACTGAGGTACAATTGTCTAAGAGTTATTGCGTGAGGTGTCAGGCATCTGGCAACCTTAGACAACTCTAATCCTGATTCGGTCCATGTAAAAATCACGATCACGGACGGAACCTGTTTCTGTGGGACTGCAATAGAGCAAGCTTAAACTTTAGACTATTTTTTTCGCTTTGGCTTAGGTTTACGAAATGCTTATACTAGCTAGTGTTACTGCACTGTTCTCTGCATTAGTCCACGAATCGAAGGACTAAACCAATGCTTGCATTATTCGAGGGTGAACGACTCATCCTGCCCCAAAAATGAGTAACTGAATCTGGACTGTACCATCAATCACCTCTTAGACGCAAAAAGTGCTCAAAATAGCCCTACTTTCAAGTACCTGCAGATATTTTTAAGTGTCGCCACAGCTTGCGCTATTCACGCCTAGAATGGTGTGGCTACGACCAAGCACTGGTCCGTCTGTAATTTGTTCTCGAATTTATGCATGGCGTATCATTTTAATTTGAATACTTCAACTTTTCAATTTTAAATTTGCTTTAAACCTTCTTAAGCTCACTTTTTTCAACTTGAAAAATTCTGAATCTCACTTTTTTCAACTTGAAAAACTATTTTCATAATACCGTAACTATCGGCAGACAGTTGTCGCAGTTGTGGACCACCAGTTTGCTGTTGTTGCGCAGCTGCAAGCTGTGAAAATGTTGTTATCTGCGATTGCTGATCGCTAACGTTTGACGGATCACACGTAACAATGACGTGTCTGTTTGTAACGCTGCTGTAAAATGCAATTTGTTAATAAGTTTTACGTTTCTATTGGCCCATGTTACTTTAATAAGGCCGTCCTGGTTTCTGGTGGGTCTGTAAAAGAGTAGGCTTACATTCTCGACTGCAGTTTTTGCTTAGGCTTAAGCGTAAGCTTAGGCTTACATTTAGGAATACGCTTTTTCAACGCTTAGGCTTCTGCTTAGGCTTAGGAATGCGCTTAATCCACTGTTACGTCCCTAAAAGTAACATTGGCCTTTGTATTACAACGCAAATAATTTGCATTAGGAAAACTGAGGATCCATTGTTCAAATTTGATCCTTTGACACAGAAATGTTCAAATGATAAAATTTCGCCTATGTTCGTAGTCGCTTCACTAACTGGTGATAAATGCTACACCCACAAGTGGGAATACGTAGATACGAGGGGGTAAACGGAAGGTGAAAATAACGGAAAAAGAAACAGAAACGAATAGTGATCAAAATTACGTAGACGGAAAACTGATATAAAAGTACAACAGTTTTAAAGATGGTTTATTTTTCTGCCAAGACAATTGAGGCATACAAATATGCACTGGTCTTTTTAAATTAAAAATAGCGAATGTGCCGCACTTTTTAAATTTTTAGATGAATTTCGTAATTTATATTTCATATCGAACAATTGCAGCATGTAATGAAAAATTGCGAGATATGTAATACGTGATTTATAGCTAATTTTGAGCATAAAAATAACAGAAATTCCGTATGTTTATAACGGAAACAGAAATAGAAACAAACACCGATTGTCATTGGGAACGGAACCGGATCTGCGGCTAACGCCCTGGTGAATAAATAAACAACTTTTTCACTAACTTTATTTTGACTTTGGTTTCTGATGCGAAATTTAGTTATTCAACTTTAGTTTCGGCCAACGGACTGTGTGTCGTTAGGCCCTTATAATTTCTCAGGGTGCGCCATTGCGAAAACAACATTTTTGAAATTGGGGATGCACGAGAATTAATCGTATTCGAACATACCTGAAATACGAAATTAAACTACAACTGGTTTTGTTTAATTGTAATAACTTCACAATTCTACCACCGTAATGAAACTGCCGGTATACTAAAGCACACTTGATTACCTCATTTGATCGTAGGGAACTGATACCGAAACAGCTGCGTGACTTGGGTGAACAGCTATCGGACCACCGTTTACAACCGAGGGTGGATCGGGAATAATTTCATCTTCTGACTGTTGCAACCCCCCTGCCAGCGGTAGACCTGACCTAGGAGGTACAGGAATTGGATTGTTTGACGGATATCGGCAAATGTTAGTAGGCAGTCGACTGGCGGAAGAAATTACGTTATTATTGTTCAAGCATTGTAAACACGGAGTTGGAACCGCAGGCCCGTGGCTGTATTGTGGCAGATGTTGTGGATGGTACTCTACGTGTTGCGTTTGAAAACCAGGAGTATAAGACGCATGGTGATGAACGTGAGAATGGCCGTGATGTACTCCTGTTGATGCTGGTATATATGCGGAGTGATAATTTCCTGTGTGTGCGACGTGCGCTCCTGGCATTGGCTGATGATGTGGAGGTCCAGTGCCGCCGCAACAGAGAAAACCAGACGACGATGGTGTATTGATGTATTCTAAAATTAAAATTTTAGCGAAAAGTTTAGAATTTTTTAAAAAAGTAAATTTCAAAAAAGAATAAACTGTTTCTAACTTATCATTTTACTCGCTTTAAACTTATTAAATATAAACTTGTGATTATGATCATTCCTTCGACGTAAAATTGTGTGGAGTCAGTGCAACACACAGAATCTGATGAAACAATCCACAATATTGCAGAAATGCATTTTGCTTAGTCGTGTCTAAACGGACATAATCGACCGCAGGGACGCATTTCATTTCGGGGGGGATCATTTGGTATAAAACATTTTCTGTGGTCACCCGTTGCAAGCGAAAAATGTCACACACCTCTAAGATCCGGCAGGTTGTTCGAAAGACTCAAAAAAAGTTTTTTTTCACGTTTCTCCAGAAATTTCTTAAGGATATACATTGATTCTATTCATCTCTTGGTTACATCGTCGAACTCACCAGTCGAGTATCCATGAACCGGATGGCCAGCTATTACCGAGGGTGGCGGCAGCGGGGCAACAGGTACAAACGCACCTGTCCCTCGCTTGACATGTGCTGCCAAAAGTGGGTTAGGTTGCCTGGGTAACGGCCGTCGAATATATGGCACACAGCATGGCGCAATCATGGCGGATGCAGAAGGCGCTGGAGAATAAGATTGATCGTGGATGTGAGCCCCGTTTTGCGGTATATGGTGACGTATCATTGGTTGTTTTTGAAAATCTTGTTGAAACGGAGACGAAATAGCTCCATGGCCTAACGTTGATTGGTTAGAAGGTATTGCCGCTTGAGCAGGAGTGCTATATTGAAGACTAGTTACAGGCATATTTGAATTCATCGTTTTCAGTTGGAGTTAAGTATACTTATGATATAGTCGGTCTGAAATTAAAAAAAGTTAAAACTGTTCAAAGCCAACTAGTAGCTCAGCCAAACACTCTTTGAAAATTTTTTAGTATGACCGTGGAAAGATTTTAGATAACTCGCAAACGAGGTACAAACTTTCCTAGGGAGCTATATATCCCTAGGGAAATTGAGCGGCGTTCTCATTCGTGGATCCCATTTATCTCTGGTCCAAGAATGATTTACTGAACGAAATCTACTTATTATGTGATAATTCGTTAATTAATTGAGGCTCACAATCAGAAATTAGCAGTATATACTACGACTCTAAAACAACAATTGAACAGGTAAGAAAATTCTGTCAAACATATAAATGTTTTAATGCTGTAGATTAATTTGATGGTCAGAAGGGCTAAAATTTGCGTAGAAACAGTGACGACTCGTCGTACCCTTCGTGCGGCCGGCCCCCTGAATGCACTCCGGGATCCGTTGAAAACCGCTATATTCAGCGTTTATGTTTTCGGGTATAATCAGTACATGTATAGCTAAATAGGGTTATTTCTATCTATTCACAGCCGTGCGCAGCGCCTCCAAACCACCGGACAGAGGCCACGCGCCCTACGTTAGAGACCAAAATCAATTTTAATAAATGAAAAACTTGAATAAAAATGTGTCTGGCTTGTCCATTCGCGGTCGCTTCGCTCGCTAAGTTTGTCGCATTAGATAAAAAAGAATAAAACGAATGAGTATATTTTTAATCTAAAAGGCATGCTCGGATCTACAACGACGAATCTTGCGGTCGAAATCGCGAACAGGAGCCAATCAAAACAAAAATGTCTTGTGTTGGGATTTAATACTCAAATTGTGTCTGGCTTCTCGCTCACTTCGCTTGCGAGTTTTCTTCGCTGTTCTACGTTTGTTTTGACGTTTGAGATTTCGCAGACATATGGCATTGTGTATTTAATTCCCACGACACTTCCAACTATAGCTATTGGATAGACTTGTGTCGTTAGCTTTTCGCTCGCTTCGCTTATGAAAATTTTTTCAACTTATTTTCACGTATAGTGTAACTGATGTACAGCCCGAACAACTAACTTTGTTGCAACAAAATTTTTTTATGAACGGTTCACAAAGATTACTCAGAAAGTTGACCTCGAAACCAACCAGGGGGAGAACGAGTTGGACCAAGCACCGACCCCCCCTTCAAAATCTATTTGTTGGTCATTTGCAACAGCCCGAAGTTTTGGTTTTCGAAGGCGGCCCGCGGAATCCTAAGCACGACTCTGTACCTACCCAATATACAAATTGCTCAACCATAAACAGTCGGTTAGCAAAGTATACTTAAACGTTTTAAAAAGTTAAAAAAAACACCGCCGTAAGAACAAAACTCATAAACAGTGTTTAGTTTTTACTGTATAGCCCAATCTCAAGTTTCGCCAAAAAGCTTTCAGTCTACTGCCACTTGGTTAAATATTTTATTTCAACCTAAAACACGAAAAACCAATATCGTCGATTACATAGCTAACATCCATTGGCGAATTCAAAAATTTCTGACGTCGGCCGCGTGGCCGATATATACAATAGAAAAACCAGCTGGAAAGGGAATCGCGAGCTAGAAGCCAAATGCAATTTTAGTACTAAATCTTGATGCAACATTAACGCTTTGATCTCTGCTGGGGTCCTGATCTGGCTGCGGCTCCTTTTGGGATTTGCTAGTACTATTAACTTCCAAGCTTGCAGTGCGCATAAATGTGTTCTGGACTATAAGAACCACTTTCGATATATCACCAAAATGCAACTTTGCAAAAAAACAACAAAGACAAAATGCTTAAATGGCACTCGGAACGCGCTGGCGTACGCGGTTTGGACGATAAAGTTCTATGTTACGCATTGAATGGCGGATAAAGAAGAGCTTATGAGGACGAAGCATTCATTTATTCGTTAACGATTCGGTAGGATTTGCAAGGTTAAGATATTTTGCCTATATTTCTGCATTTATTACATAAAGTTTTGTCTAAAATAAATTTTAGACCCTTGTTTTTAAAAATCCTGGATCCTGTCTAAAGAGACCGTTTGTGTTAACGCTAAAAGTGTTTTGTTTTCGAACACAAAACAGAGTTTCAGACTAAGAAATGGCGTATTTGATGTAGATTAATGACGCCAAAATGCTGTTAGAGTCAGTGCCGGAGCAGGCAGGGGTGGGGTTTCCCCCAAATTCCAGGTTGGGGTCCCCAAACTCGCAAGCGAAGCGAGCTAGAAGCCAGACGCATTTTAAAACTTAAGTTGTTTTTATTTCAACCGGTTAAGGTTGGGGCCTTTTTAGTTATACGGCCCTCCGAAATGGGGTATGGGGTGGCTGCTCCGGCCCTATTTAAATATTATTTTCGGCGGTGAATAAAGCAGCATAGGCAAGCGAGCAAAACCGTATAGGTTTATGATTGGATAATTTTGCAGCAATTATATTAGGCACTAGGCCAATCTTCTGCTTTGGTTTCATCTTTATGGACTCTAATTAGGACTAATGGACTCTATCGACAAACGGTCTCTAATTAGGGAAACAAACTCCTATTGATTGGAACTCGAATGGAGACCCCTCTTATTCGGGTTTCTACAGTATGCCTACATAATTGTTATGGCTTAGGTTTAGGTTTAAATTTAGGCGTTGTTTTAAACACAGGTTTGAGTTTTAGTTTACGCTTTAAGCTGAGACTTAAACTTTGGCTTAGTCAGCAGACCTCGTTAATTTACATGGGCCTTAATTCATGTAGCAGTTATATGCTAGACATATTCCCTACGAACCTTTCAGTTTACAAACGATTTAAAATTTTGCTTCAGAAAAGATTTGTCAATAACACAAACACTATTCTTACGCAGAAAATACCCGTATGCGCGCTATGATATTCCAATCGTCAAATGTAACCAATTCCTGCAATGTTCAGAAGACCACGAATTCTGTTTGTTGCTCGGCTCTCTTCGTTATTAAGTACCGCATTGTTTCATACGAGAGCGTACTTGTAGAGTTTCTTAAACTGCTGTTGACAGAACGCTCAAGAATTGCTATTCAAATATGGAAATCACGAAAAAATATTTCGTAAATAAACAAAAGAAACGCAACAAGTTCGAGAAATCGACCGATGTTTACTTTGAGGGGCGTTAAAGCACCATGAACATATTGCTAAGCCTGAGCCAAAGCCTAAGGCTAAGCCTCTGAATAAGGATAAGCCTATAACTAAAGCTAAGCCTAAGCCTAAGCGTAAGCAAAAATAGTTTGAAGCTTTTAAGCTATTCTATTATACATCCGCAAAGATATGATTCGCCCCTCAAAGTAGCTGGACGGAAAAATATACGATTTCACAAATTTTTTACGAAAACGCCAAACAAGGTGAATACAGAAAACAAGCCCATGTAAAAATCAGGAGTGGAACGTTTTTCGGTGGTTCTGAAATCTAAGGCTTAGTGAATATGCTTATACTACTGTTCTTCCCGTGTTATATAGATTGGCCCAGATAATTAATACCTATCCTAATGTATACTTGTTAAATTTTGGCTGATCTGAAGCTTCTGAAACTCGAGGTATGAACAGAACCGATAACCGTGTCATAGTCAGTGCCGGAACCGACAGGGTGGGGGCTCCCCCCAAATTCCAGAGTGGGGGCCAAACCCAAATTCCAGGGTGGGGCCAAACCCAAATTCCAGGGTGGGGCCAAACCCAAATTCCAGGGTGGGGCCCCAAACTTGCGAGCGAAGCGAGTGAGAAATCAGACGCATTTTACAACTTAAGCGGTTTTTGTTTCAAGCGGTTAGGGCGGGGGCCCTTTCACGGATCCTCCCCAAATGGCGGTATGGGCGATGGCTGCTCCGACCCTGGCATCGTTTAGTTTTTACAATCGTTTAAAGTGGATCGCAAATACGCAATTTGACACACTTAAAATTTGGTTACTAATTTTTACTCACCGGTTGAAACAAAACTCGCTAGAATTTACCAGTGACAAACTAAAAACTCAGCCTACGCTGCCGTCTGAGTAAAGAACAACGCTATACACCACACAAGGAGTTCTCTATACTGAGTAAGCTAGGTATGGGGAATATATAGCATTTCTACTATAGGTTCACTGGGCTGTCAGACAGAATAGGCTTAAAGGCCCGCTTCTATATCAGCTTTTATAGACTTGTATATATGTATGTATGAATATGTATATATATATGTATATATTTTCCCCTGTACTGAACCTAATATAAGATATATGGGCGAAGAACTGGAGAGAACTCAGTGTTTTGGGCAGAGAGAGGAACGCAATTGTAGAATGAGACTAAGCGCAGAGTCGGCTCGCAAAGCTGCTCCAGGCGCTCGATTGAAGACTTAGGCGGTTAGGCGGGCCCATAGGTTGGCAAAAACTGATAAGTTTGTAGCCAGGGATTGATGTCTCCGTTTCGTGTGGGTGGGATAATTCTAAAATTTATAAAAGCGTATTTTTCAACTCTCCTTACGATTTTCGCTACCCATATATCCTCTGTGTGTTTTGGTTTAGCAGGTCTTTAGATGAAACTGGTTTCCTAAGCCCAAGCCTAAGCCTAAGCCTAAGCCTAAGCCTAAGCTTGAGTCAAGTAAAAAATTAGTTTAAAACTTAACCTTATGTTGTGCGACCCTCGTCAGAAAGTTCTGAATATGCTGCTACAGCCAAGCAAAGGCTGCAAATAAACAATATTTCAGTTTTGTACATAATTTTTTGGGTTTATCTTGGCTTGCGCATAACCAGAAGAATTATGGAGAATAACGGTTTGTGATGCTAAACCAAAAAGCGTCAACGTAATGGTTTCACAACGGTACACATTTGCCTGCTTGGGATCTGGAAATTTTTGACGGTGAAGCGAGTGCTGGCTTTCGTAAAAAACATTTTCTAAGGAGCAAAAATTGTACTGCAAAAACCTTGCCATTTTATCACAACAAAATTTCTGATGGGAAAACGTTGTAACGTAGGGACCTTACTGTTATATGACAAAAAATTCTACCGGGGGGCCGTACGTCCCCCGCCCATTCTCTGGACCCGCTAGTGTCTCAGTGTGGACTGTGAGGACAGTGGGAACAGGTGGCACAGCGGGGATATATATGTTAGGTAACATTTGAATTCAAATATATAAATGTAACTATGTTTTTGCTAGGCGTCCTCTGAATCAGCTAGTGCACAGTTTATGAGGACGACTTCCACGAATGTACAATTTATCAGCTTAAATAAAAATGAATTGAAGCGATTAGTAGGAAAAGGTACAATAATACATGTTATTTAATACTAAGACCCAGTAATTAACTTTACACTGCAAAAATGGTGAGTCCAATTGACTCTCTCCGAAATAGGCTCTACAGGGCTACACAAACTGAGTCTAATTCGACTCCGCCAGAGTCAAACATACGATTCAGTGAGTCGAATTTGCCTCTGGCGGAGTTGAATTTGACTCAGATTGTGTACTTCTCCGTAGAGCCTATTTCGGAGAGAGCCAATTTGACTCACCATTTTTTGCAGTAAAAAGCTATACGCTCAGGCCGCGATTAATTTTGAACAAACTAGTGTTGATTGTCTGATTAAATAACAGCTCAATAGTAGTATAACCACTTGAAATCACGGAATCTTAATACTTCAACGTTTGGTCGCTAAATTTACGCTCCACCAAACTTTACTCACAGGCTCAAAGGCAGCGAACCAGCTTATAATACTGTTTACACATTGATTTCGTATTGAATGTTTAATTTCAAAATAAAATTTGCAAAATGAATTCAAGATTTTGTACAAATTGCAAAACAAAGTGTGAACAAGGAGCGACCTCCACTAGCGGATCCAAAAGGACGTCTACCCATCAGAAAATTTTTTGTGATAAAATGGTAATGTTGCTACCTTACAATTTTTTCCCCGATTAAAAACTTGGCATATATATAGCATACAGTAAAAATTGCGTATTATAACACTTGTAAGCTCGCACCCCGACATCCGAAATTTTTGAATTCGCCGCCGGCTGTATACGACTCTTCGCGAAGTTCCGGAAATAAGAAAAATCGAAACATTGAATATGCTGCCAGTAGGTTTATGGCGAAATGGTAAAATGTCTGAAACAGCTCGCTTTATCGCGTAATTTGACTATAGATTTTGTTGGTATCTGAAACTGTAATAATCCATTAATTGACGGATTAAACGGACCAAGACTCGACATATAGGCCTCCAATAGAAACCAATGCAGAAATTTTGATTTAAGCTATAGCACTAACATTGTGTTCTTGCTTATTTCTACGTTTTTCACTATTAGACAGCTCGCGGCTACCATTTGACTAATTTTTAAGGTGCGACTATATGCCCAGACTCGTGTCTAGTTCAACATGTTACGAAACCTGAAATTTGTAGGACAGGCAAACAAAAATTCCAAATGATGTATCAGAACGAGCTCGAAACTTTTCTGGGGGGTTTCCAAATTTTTTGTTTGGAAAAGTTGACGTTTTTGGCTCTCCTCTGGGTACAGGTTTAAATAGGCTAACGTTTTTACACAATAATAAAACCGCCTATTTTTAACTTTGACCAAGCCTAAACCTGACGCGTAAGAATGAACTCATACTTAAACCTAAGCGTAAGCCTAAGCCTAAGTATAAGCTTAAGGAAAATGTAGTATAAAGCTCTGCTAATGATCTTTACATGGGTCGTTAAAAACTTTTAAGCAAAAACCACACGACAAAATGCAAATAAATTGTAAAATACCTATAATAAACAAGATGATAAAACTGCTGACAGGCCACTTCTGGCTATAATGTGGGTGCCCACGAAAACTATTATGTTCGTTACGTTGTTGGGTCAAATCCAAGCTTGGCCCCATTTTTCGATGGCACAATAGGAGCGATTACGGGCCAGTAGCCAGAGGGGAGCCTGAAGTGAGCTCACTCACGGAAGAATTTTGCCCCACCTCCCATAGAAAATTTTCAACGTTGCTTGTAAGTCATCGAAAACCCTTGTATGCCTCCCCTGAAAATTTTTTAGCCCCCCCCCCCCAGCAAATTGAGCTAACTACAGGTCTGTCTGTTTGTGGTGTTAAAAACGTTGTATGGCATTTACGTGGGTAGAACGATATGTACAAATTTGGTGGGCGTAGTGTAGCATTGAAATGGCTGTTCGGAGACGACGTTGGAGAAAGATGTTGAATTCAACGCAATTACTAGCCGGATGTGTGAATGTGATAACCGTTGAAAACCGCACTGCTGTTGGGTATTGAAGCTTTAGACTATTTTATTGCATATAGACTTAAGGTTAGATGTAGAATCGCCTTACCCTTAGACTTAGGTGTAGGCATAGGAATATGCTTATACTACTGTTCGACCCTGATCTATACATTGGCCGCTCGTTTTAAGCACGTCCACTTTTCCCAGTTCCGACATAGCAGAGTATGCTTCAGACTTTGGATAAGGCTATACGCTTAGGTTCTGGTTTTGGCATAGGATTAAATTTAGGATGGTGTTTACATCCTTAAGTAGCATTGGCCAAATTTTTGTAACGGTGATAAGAAAAGTGACGGTGGAAAGCCAAGGCTTTGGCTAAATTTTTAAAGTTTCACGAAAATTTAAAGCTTTTATGTACGCCATTCTTTTATTATTATGAAATGCGCTATGTTAAGAATTTACGCTTGCGTCAGGAAAGCGTAGGTATCAAAAACCTTGTTGAATGTTCTGGCCGAATCATGTAGGTGCCGGACTGATAGCGCGGTACCTGTGTACTTCCTTATCCACAAAAAGTTGCCGGCTAATCTTTTAGAACCAGGAAAAGCAGATACATGAGGAACGGTAGTCGAATTTCGATAAACCTACCACTGTTAAGTTCAACTGGGCAAACTGCGCGAAACGATTCCACTGAAGAAATTTTAGGTTCTCAAAATACAAATTTTTGCATATAAAACATGAAATTTAGCGTAAAATTATCGGGGCCAGGTAATGAGAAGCTCAAATATGCAAAATTTTCTTTTAAAAACTGTTCATTTTTGGGCAAACACCAACTGAAACAATCTCAATTACAGCAGTCACCAAAAGCACAAACCAACAGTCGACAAAACAACGCTTGCAATTGAAAAAATGAGTTTTTCGCGTATGAAAACAGTAAACTGTATAAACTTAAAATATTTACTGTAAAAAAATTTCACATCTCTCAGATTTTAAAACGAGTGTCTGTATTTATATAAAATATAGATAGACTCTGAAATAGTCAAATTTTGGCTGTCATCACAATATTTTAAGTATTGCGAATTTTGGATATATACTACTGAATATTAAAAGATATTCGTTTATTTTCAGTATAGGGACATACCATCATGGGTGGCTTGAAAAATCGCACCCTCTGTTAACGATAATTTCTCTTTGAACCAACTTAAAACTGTTGCGCTTTGCGATATATCATTGAAGAAGTAACGTTTTGTTGTTTTTTTCCGAAATCAACCCCCACAATTTTAAATTAAAACAGTGCGCTGCTGATGTTCGTTTACATTCAAGGTATTAAGTAGAGTACCCACCCATCTGAAGATCAGGGACGGAATGTATTTCTGCGGGCTGCCTTGAGTAACGTAGAGGTTTGGATATATTTTTTGCTTAAGGTTAGGCTTAGGCTTAAACTTTAGACTTAGGCTTAATCTTAAGCTTAGAGCTTAGGCATCGGTATTAGCGTATAAGCTCAGTTTTACGCATAGGTTTAGGCTTAGTCATAGGCTCAGGCTTATTAGTAATGCTTATACTACTGTTACGGCCCTGTTCTATGTATTGGCCAAGCACAGAATGGCGTGGGAATATACTTCAATCACACATTCTGTACCGGGTGTATTTTGAAAAATGGGAGACAACGAATTATTATTATTTAATATGATTTTACAAGTCACGTAACAGGAACTCAATACCATCCCCAGGTAAGGTTATGGCAAAGTGTCAGACAGCAAGGCGGCGTCGGTCTCAAGAATTAATGGTCTTCACGTTAATGCGTTTATGATATGCAGCCCATTTAAAGGTTAAGGGCGGAATGTTGTTTTGCGGGACTGCAATAGTGCAAGTTTAAGATTTAGACTAATTTTTGTTAGACTTAAGTATGAGCTCATTCTTACAGTTAGGCTTAGGCTTAGGCTTACAAATACGCTTATACTACTGTCACAGCCGCGCTGTATGCATATGAGCGATATTCTGTGGACAGTTCGCGACATTTCTTCAATCTGTGCATAGCATGTGAAAATTGTAGTCATGGAGTATGCAAGGTAAACGTAAACAATGCGTTTCAGTCGGCAAATTAGTGTTTGAACCCTCAGCGTTGCCGAAGTATTGAGATCGTTTGATCTCATGTGAAGAAATTTTGCAATTATCTTAGAAAATTCGGCCAATGTAAAGAACAGGGGCTGAACAGTTTTATGAGTATATTCCTAAGTTTAAGCCTAAGCCTAAGCGTAAAAATGAGCATCTTCCTTAAGCCTAAATCTAAACCTAAAGCCTAAGCCAAACAAAATATCTAGTCTAAAGCTTAAGCTTATTCTATTGCAGTCCCACAGATAAACGTTCCGCCCCTGATCTTTACATGGACAGAACATTCAATTAGTTACAAACCCAATGTTTCATGACGGCCAATGTATAGAACAGGGCTGTAACAGTAGTATACGCATATTCATAAGCCTAAGCCAAAGCCTAATCCTGAACGTAAGAATGAGCTTATACCTAAGCCGAATTAGTCTAAAGTTTGCAGCTTAGTCTATTGCAGTCCCACCACAGAAAACCGTTCTACCCCTTATCAGTACATGAATTAACGACTGTAAAATATAACCCATTGCCTAATTTTTATCGAATAAATAAGCCTAAATATGCTTAAATTATTGTTTAGAGCCACAAAAATGCTCATTTTTTGGACACTTGTGTACCCACATCCTTCACAAAATTTTCAACCTCACAAATAATGATTGGATTAGTAAACTAATGAATGTATTAGGAATCGCGTCAAAAAGACAACGGTTTTAAACAATTTTGGAATTTCAAACATTTTTCAGAAAGGTTTTTAATAAGAGAAACTTTAAAACTGTTGAGTAGAAAAAAATGCTAACTTTGGCACCAATATCAACGACTCGTTTTATCAAACGCGAAAAGCGTTTTGTATTTTTGACACAAATCCTTTATTGACATTTGAAAATAAATTTTTTGGACTCAATCAATTATAATATCGAATTTTTTCTAAACAGGATTGAAAACCTGAAAAATTTAAATATACATAAAGTATTCTTTAAAAGAAGTGTTCTATGTTCAGGAATATGCAGAAGTCAGCCCTCTCGTTGGTGTTGGCTGGGCTTTTATGCATACCTTTAGCCACTCTGACGTAGGTTTAAGTTTAGGTTCACGTTAATCCAATAGCACATCTGCACACAGAAGCAACGCTTAAATTTGAAACTTTTATACTCTAAATTAACATCAACCGATAACACATTTTGCATGGTTTAAACATAAGTTAAATGGGTCTAGCCTGCATAGCAGTTCGAGTACACATTTAAGTAGTTCTTCTTTACTGAAAGAAATAATGTAGCCCATGTATCAAACAGTCCGCCAAAGTGTAGAACATGGGCCGTAACAGAAGTAGAAAGCATATTCCTAAGCCTAAGCCTGCGCGCAAGAATGAGCTTATATCATAGCCAAAACTAAGCCTAAGTAAAAAAATAGTCTAAAGCTTAAGCTTTACTTAATTGCAGTCCCGCAGAAAACGTTCTGACACTGAATTTTTATAGTCTCTGTGGAGACGCGTGTTCCACAACGGTTTGCTAGCGTTGATGCTTCTGATTCGGCTTAATGCATAGGTTCAGGTTTGAATCGCGAAAAACGCTGCATAGGTATTCATAAGCCCTAAAAATTTGTTTGATAGCAGTGGCCCGAAATAATGGTAGCAAGCCATCTTTCTTATTTTTCGCTTTGAAAAAAGACAAAAAACTTTTAATATTTCCGGTTACAAATGAGCGGACTTTCTTCTATTTTTTCTCATTTAAACATGTTATTTGATTTAGGTCTTAACTACAATATTGTATAATATTTTGGCTCTTGTACACTTTTCTCCTACAGACAATGACTCAGGCATAGGTTGAGGAAACGGCCTTCCTAAATCATAAGCATTTGTCTAAGCCTTTACGCAAATCTAAAGCGTTGAACGCAAGTCTAAGCTTTTTTGTAAGTCTAAGCCTTTTTGTAGTCTAAGTCTATTCGCAAGTCTATGCCTTTTCGTAAGTCAAAGCCTAAGTAACCATTTAACGTGATGTAAAGTGGAAATGACAGACCTATATAAAGCCTAAGCCTCTGTCCAATCATTTTCGTAAGTCTAAGCTTTTTCGTAAGTCTATGCCTGTTTGTAGTCTAATAGTCTTTTCGTAAGTCTAAGCTTAAGCATAAAGCATTGGACGTGATGTGACGTGGACATGACCTACCTAAAGCCTAATCCGTTGTCTAAACCTTTTTGTAGTCGATAGCCGTTTCGTAAGTCTAAGCCTAAGGATAAAGCATTTAACGTGATGTACAGTGGAAATGACTGCCTACCTAAAGCCTACGCCTTTGTCTAAGCTTTTTCATAAGTCTTCGCCTAAAGTTTGAGCATAATGTAAAGTGTACGTGATCCAAGATTTTGAATGATTTTTGGCTATGCCATCCAAAAGTTCTGTTTGACAGTATATCCATAATTAATTTAAAGTCTGTAAGGTATTTAATGCTGCAATAGTTAAAAAGAACAAACCACAATGTCAGCAAATTGCTTATTGGGTAGTAATTGAAAACTTTTCCATTTACCTTTTCTCACAGCGTTTTTAGTCGAATTCATTCAAGATATAATTTCAAGCAAATATTAGCACTTAAACTCTTCCGTGGCCAATGTTTGTTAAGCACTGCGGAGTCTTCAATGACATGCGTTTGTCCACACCATTGAACCACGGTACTGGAGCTTGCAGTGGCGGATCTACGAAGAGATGTCCATTCACAGCATGTGTCATGCGAATTGTTACGCGATGTAAACAATTTACATGAAACAGTGGCAAACTAAGGATTAACTCGGTGGCAGGATCCGATATCAACTTTAAGATGCACGTTACACGAAACTTTATACACGTTTCGTAGTTGTTTTCTTAATATTCTTATTTGTTAAAAATTATAAGGCTTGGAATTCATCCATGACCTGAAGCTCAAATTGCGTTTGCTTGTTAAATAGCTGAATTCAAACGATTTTGCGACAAAGTATCCTGTTGCAGCGGAAAATCCTGGATCCGCCAAAGGGAACATGACGCTTGGTAGTTGCTGCTTTTACAAACAGTAATTTACTCTCCCGTTTGGTGTACACCTGAAACCTCGAAATTTCATTCTAGGCTTCTGTTTGATGTATACGTGAAACGTTAAAATCTGATTTTAGATTCTGCCAAGCACAGAATATATATTTTTGTAATGCTAAGAGCATCGATTCGATAGGAAATTTTGCGTTTTCAGCAAACAATAGGCATTCATACTTCGTATAATATTCGGCTATATGTCTATGTATCGTTATGTCGTCTCAGTAGGTGTGTGAAATTGTTTAGCATTTGGTACACCGAAAATTTTTTGCTCAGTATAAAAATGAAGTTCGGGCCGCAGTTACGAGGGGAGACGCAGTGGGAACGCTTCCCTGCCTGCAAACAGCTTTGTCCTTCTGCCTGAAAATTTTAGTTCACGCATTAAAAGACAATCCTATATTTGTACAATTTTTTTGGCCACTTTGAAAAACTAAACTCTTTGTCCGTTTACAATTCCTCGGTGCCGGTGTTGAATGAAATACTTTGTAACATTTTTTATTTTCACATTTTGAAAACTGAATCATTTCCGTATATTCTATTTCGAAGACAGTGTTTCTTAAATTAAGTTCATATTATCAAAATTTTTGCGTATTTGAGATTCTCATATAGTTCGTTAAAATATCCAGTAAACCAGTCATTTGACCGTAAAAAGTTTAGGGCCATTTTAACTAAAAACAGAATTGAAAATTAGGAATGCTTGAAATGACAATTGGTACGAAATTTACCACCGTTCCCATTGAGTGGCTAGCAAAAAAACTGTCGGAAGTATATGATTGTGTCATGAAAAATTACAAAACCTATCAAAAATTAGTAATATTTCCCATCATTAGACACTGTTCATCAAAACGACTACAGCACCTAAAATTTAGAAAGGTGTACAGTTTAGTCAAGGTACAGCTCATATAGTGTTCGTTTTCAATACCGGGTAAAGCTTCAAATAGAAAAATATACGCTCACCCGTGACAACTAATAAATTAAGTTAACCAATCAAGCTTTGGTGTCACAAGGATTGGCGGTCGGAAACCACAGAAAAGTTCTATGAGCTTCCTTTAGCCAATAGCGAGAGACCTGAATTTTTCTCAATTTCGTTTCGGGCCAAACATTGTGTGTTCGCTGTTTGAGTTTGACTGGCTTGTATTGTTTCATCACCCGTGCAAGAAATATATAATGGTTTGGACGCTTTTCGCTGTGGTATGATCATGGGCGTAGCCAGTATTCTTGGATCTGGTACGATCTGGTCAATTACTTTATAAGCGTATATTGGTATTCGTTTTGTGCACAATTGTCTCAGCTTTCATTTCGTTCACAGAAATATATTTTTTAAGATATTGGATGGGGTCCACGGCACCTTGTCCACCCTCGGTCCACACCCTTGAGCATAATTTTCACTGGTGAAACCAATCGCAAACTTTCCTGCCGAAGTTTGCCATATTATATCATGCTTAATTTAGCCGTATTTTGCACAAATTCAAATTTAGGGAAATCGTAATGAAATTGAATCGCGTTGTCTTTCCGACAGATTTTCACTTTACTATGATTGGTTAAATTTTTGATTCTATCTATATATGCTGCATTAAATTTAAGGCATTATCGAATCATATACTGCTGGTTTGTTTTAGCTTGTAAAATTGGCAAATTTGCTTGAGGTGTTAGAATTTCGACAGAATTGTTGGTATAAAACAGGTATAAAGCGTGTACGGTTGACTAAATCTTGCATTATTTTAAATGGTTTAAAATTATTTTTTAGAATTTAAGCTGTATATTTGTGTTAAAATTTTCTTTGCTAATTAAAGATATACGTTATTATATCTACAGATAACTATTTATACCAAGTATAGAAAGTACATTTTGAAAAGCAATTTCGCCGGATTACAGATGGCGAAACCCCAACGGTGGCTTTGCTTGCACCGTAAGTCAAAATTTGGGTTTATACATTTAAACAAACCGGAATCCATTATTCGGTTTCTTCGCACCTGATTCAAATAGACTGTATTAGTTTCGAAACCGCTCGTTTTCTATTGTTTGACCAGAAACTAGATTTTGTGTTTGAGTCTACAATAAAATTCGACGTTCCTTGTATACTTGGGTTTACGGTCAGAATTTTTCGATGTAAGATTTTAGGAGCAAAATGTATCGCTCTAAACGCATCATGTTTTCCTACATGGTTTGAACAGCAGAATAGACAGTAGTTATCAGGCTGTAACCGGATATCGGTTTCCGGTTAAAATCGACATTCGTTTCCGTTAGAGAAACGCCAATATTTCATTGTTTTACGCTCAAAACTTGTAATGAATCACATATATCTCGCAATTTTTTATTACAGATATGCTGTTAATTATTGTTCCAAATGAAATAAACATTTACGAAATTCATTTAAAATCTTCAAAATTTCGGTGCATCTACCATTTTTCATTAAATTTTTAGAAAGTCCGGTGAATATTTGTACGTCCCAATTATGCTTGCATAAAAATAAAACATCTTTAAAACTTTTACACTTCAGTATCCGTTCTTCGTTTCCGTTTTCGTTATTTCGATCACTATTCGTTTCAGTTATTTTTATTATCCGTTTACTCCCTGGTAGTTATCATTAAAATAAATGTTGTCAGCTGTTCAATTCAATGCAGTGCGTTGTGAAATAACCTTTTGATAGCAGAATTGAATTTTAATCTCAAATAAAATTGATACTTAAGTAAAACACACCTATAACTGAAGTTTCGTTCATGATACGGAACCATTCCTTTGCTGAAATAATTAGAAATTTCTCATAAGTAAGCATAGATTCAATTAAACGTATCAGCTCTCGCGAAAATTTTGAACCTGTGCTTCTCTCACTCGAACACATTTGATTATGTCAACGTAACAAAGATGGTGACAGGACTTCAAAGTCATTGGTCAAGTCAGTATTTAACTTGAGTCAAGATTACAGTAAAATATACTGTTTTCACTGAAATCGAAAATTTTCAATAAACATTTCTGTTGACCCAACAAACAATAAATAAAGTGGGAAATAATTGAGTTTCAACTATTCATCTGAAGGTTAGAAATTGCAACTTTAGCCCTACTAACTTAATTTGCTGTCTTACTTATTAAGTTAGAAATGAACTCGTCCATGGTCGAATTAAGTCACATTTATGCAGTGTAGAAATTGTTTAACCCTTTCACTCATAGAGTATACTATGAGCAACCAAATACAACTAATATATGTGCAATACAGAGACTGTGAGCAGTGATTAGTAATTCTAATATATTTGCGCAGTGCAAAATCTCCACAAGGCGTGAGAGCCCCACGGGATCCGGCGTCAAGCTCCTATAGCTCAGCGGTCATCGTGAACGCCTCACGCCGTGAGACTGGGAATCCAATGTTACCTTGAAATTACATCTCATATGAAATTGAACATATTCATGAGAAAAAGGGTTAACTTAGAACCCTGACAAAGTAAAAAATCAACTGGACACAGGTCGAATTAAGTCGCATTTTTGCAGTGTAGAAATTGATTAATTTAGAACCCTGAGAGAATTATTGATACTCAAACCGGTTAGCAAACATGTATCACTAAAATCGCTTTTTGCGTCTCATCCGGCATCTTACAAACGCTTTTATGTAAGTGGGCAAAGCCAAGTCTAAAACCAACCGTTAGCGTAACAAAACCATGTCGCGTTAAACGCTTTCTCGCATTTGTCAAAACGCTATTTTAGCATTAACGCAAACGCGAAAAGCGTTTTCACAAGTCTTTAGCGGTCCTAACCTTGTTCGAAACAATTATTTAATTTAGCTGTAAACTTTAAATATATGTATAGTTGTCCTGAACAAATTTTAAGCTATATGCATATATCATATTCAGGCGACGTATACTTAGAATTGTCGGCAAATCAGTAATCCTCTTAGCAAAATTCAACAAATCTCAAGCTATTTCAACTCAGTCAGTTTTGCGTAGTAAAATCATGTTAGCATAACACAGCGACGTTGGTACTTTGCATTTTTAATTTTTTGTTGCTTGCGCAAATTGCAGTAACAATTTTTTCCACCGTTACAGTATAGGTATGACAAATTCGAAATCAATATTTCAAATTGCGATCAATGTAAAAGATCAAAGGTGGAACGTTTTTTTTCTGCGGGCTGTGGTAGAGTAAGCATAAGCTTCAGAGCAATTTTTTGCTTAGACTTAGGTTTAAGTTTAAGCCTAGGTATAATGTCATTCTTGCGCTTAGACTTAGGCTTAGGAATATACTGTTACGTCGCTGTTATATACATTGGGCCAAACTGCTTAAAAGTTATTATTTTCATAGTCAAGATTAAAAAAGTAAAATATTTGCTTAATTTTAGTTTTTTGACAGTCTTAGTATTTTAGACTGTGTATGTCGGACAAAAACTAACAATACATCGTTGCGCGATACTCATGTGTCACTCATCACCATTTGTATCACATTTTGGTTAATTTTTTTTCTAATCTGGCCAATATATATATTTTTATATTTTTATATGCTGATCTCAGTAAATCGTACGATTCGTCCCTGAAAGTGATTAGACGTTGTTCTGATGCTGCGTTCTTGAAAATCAAACTAACATAAAAGTTAACATAATATCAAACTTACAATAATTAATAATAATAATAATTTGAATAAGGAATAAGAATAAAATATACAAAATTTACAATAAAATATAACAAAAATTATTATTACAAAAATAAAATGAATAAATATTATCTTTTATATTATATATTATAATTAAAACAATAACACTTAATTAATAGCTTAAATCAGTAAAAACTGACTGCTTAAATATTAATAAAGTTGGAGTAGAAAAAATAGTGAAAAGTCTTCAGCGAAAGCGGTTGTTGCGCGTCGACGGGGTTTAACTGGGTCATTGTAGGTTAACGCGAGTGATTCTCGTGCGATGTACCAAACTTGCATGAGCAGTTGAAAATTCCTACTGGCCCGTTAAGTCCCTTTTTGAGCAACTTCATGCGGCATTTAAAGCGAGTTTCAATTGAATGAAACTAAAGGTTTTGGTTGCAAATCGTATTATAATGGTGTTATTGGCTGAAATATATCCTGTGAGTGTTGGGTAACCAGACAATATGAAGATTTGATCGTATTGGCGACAGAACAAAATGTACAAAGGTATGCAGATTTAGAATTGTGTTCTATCGTTTTGTCCCGTTTTATAACAGCGATCTAAAATCAACATATGTGAGGACAAAACCGTCTGTTAAATTAAAAAAAGTAAATTTTCAAAATTTTATTTGAATTTCAAATTTGAAAAGGAATTTGGTGTTTTTACGGGACAATTTACCACAGAAACCGCAATTGTTGGAACACATATTTTTGAACGCGTAGCACAAAAGGGCTGGCCGATATTAGGGTCAATGTAAAGAACAGGGCCTTAACAGTTGTATAAATATATTCCTAAATCTAAGCATACGAGTGAGCTTATACCTAAGCCTAAGCCTTTGTATAGGCCAAAGCAAAAAATTAGTCTAATGGTTAAGCTGATGCGTCGTCCACAATAATTTGCTTACATTGTGTGGAAAAAACGGATTTCTTTTCTGCATACGGCACTTTGATAAACTTCATTTTTAGTATTATGGTGGTATAGAATAAAATTTAAATAAAAGCGTCATTTATTGAATTGAAATTTTGAAAGTGTATATATTTAAGGTCACTAATTTTTTCTTGGTAGAGTTGCTCAGCTCGTGAGCTCAATCATATTGCAATTTTGAATTCTTCAAATTTTTTGTTGTAAATCAATTCCCTCTCGCTACCAACAAATCAATCTATTGCAGTCCGGCCGAAAAACATTCCACCCCTAATCTTTACACGGGCCAAAAATAAGATAAAATTTTGAGTTAACAGATTCTAAATCAATCATTTTTATATTTTACAAATACTTTTGACTTGTAACTAAAGACACAGGCTCTTGTACACTTTTTCTCACAAGGCTTAGGTTTGTTGTCCGTTAGTTTACTTAAGCCTAAAACGTAAGCTTAAGACGTAAATCAGAAGGAAACAGTACAAGAACGAGCGTAAAATTGCTGGCATTTCTGTTTTTATGTGACGACGTTTTAAAAAACTAATTATAAAGATGTACGGCAAATTTAGATTTATTATCTAAACTGTAGTGTTATATATGCAGGCATCATGCTGTGAGCGTATCCGCATTTTAGTGTTGTTTAACGAATTAATTTAAGTTCAACGTGATATCAATTGTGACACGACAATTTTCTGTGTGCAGTTTTTTCTCTCGAGGACTTGTATTGAACCACTAATTTGCGTGAGAATTAATCAGCAGCTTTGACGGCGGTTTTCGTTTGCGTCAAATTTTTAAACAACAGAACGAGCCGATTGGTTAAAGTTGCTTAGTTTACAAATGCTCTCTGTAAAATTTGGCTGTTTATTTAATGCGGAATAAATTTCAAACGCATTTTTACCGAGAAAATTCGACCCTTGTGTAGAACTGGGTCAGATCGTTTTCCGTAAAGGTTATAATAGAGTCTCAGTTTAAGCTTTAGACTAATTTTTTGCTTAGGATTAGGCTTGGAATAGGCTCATCCGTACGCTTACGCCTAGGCTTACGCTTAGGCTTAGGAATACGCTTATACTGCTGTTTCGGTCCTGATCTATACATGGGTCTCTATATATTTTATGCGGAAAGAATGTACCTTGTGCGTGTGCCGTTTCGGAAAATTCTGCCGGATGCGTTTGTAGATTAATCAGCTGACGGAGAGAGCAATATTGGTTTTGACGCTATTTGAACGCGTGTATTTTTCAAATGATACTTAAATTGTTTTATGTAAAACTAAAATTGAACGCAACCTTTCTTGTTGTCTTCTGACAGCCAATGATAAACGAAGATTTTAAAGTTATAATCGAGTATCAGTTCCATAATGGATTAGTGTCCATTAGACGCCAAACAAATCCTGTAAATACCAATATAAGGCTTGTGTATTTCTCAGCCTAAGCCTGAGCATAACGATTGGCGACGAACTATCGATTTGTTAAAATTTCAGATTACAAGTTGTCGGTCGACGTGTTGTCAATTGACAAATTGTCGTGATATCAATTTTAATACATCAGTGATTGCACAGAACATGGATTAAAAAGCCCAGGTTAATGGCAACACGGCATTTATATTTATCTACTATTATTCGGGGTATCTTAATTGTTTTACATCGATAAATAACCAAGCATAGACCGTACGATGGACGCTTGCTGATGGCGCCGTATACGATTGTCAAAAAGCATGGCGACAAAATCCTAACTGTACGATTGGCGAAACAGTAATAGAACTACTATAAATACCATAGAATGTTTTATCTTTATTAAGCCGTTGAACCGGCTTTAAAAAAAATTTAGTTATATACCATTTTCCTGTTAAACCTAAAATGTTTGACCTGTGAAAGAGTTAAAAATTAGCCATTTTCTATCAATTTATAAATTGCGGTATTAATTGTGTGGATTTAAAATTTACACAATGAAAAATAAAATATGCGGTTAGAAAACTGTAATTTTATACTAGCAATACGGGCTGTACTCTTGCAATGGCCTAAACCGATAATACATTAAAAATTAGTACTACATAAACACCAAGAGTGGATAATGACTATACAAGAGTGTGTAATGGTACACTCTGTGTAGAAAAGAATGTAACCGGCACGTGTTGGGTGTTTGCCCTACCCCCCTTTACTTAGAGGGGGTACAACCTGTGCGAGGTATGGAACTTTGTGTATGCGGCGTCAAACATGGCCCCCTTATAGCGTAATTTATGGGTGTTCATGTGGTAGCGAACCCCCACTAAACAAGGGGGAAGTGGGCCAAAACGCAACGTCCAGTGGTACATTTTGTATTATGCGGGACTCCAATAGTTGCACACTCTTGTCATGATCCACTCTGATAATACTTAGTCTATTTTTCTTTTTTTGTACTTAATACTTAAAGTACTATGGTATTTAATATTAAATAAGCAAATAGTAATAAATATGCAGTACATTATTGCTTAATATAAAAAATATTTCTCTTAAAACTAAAGACTATTAAGTAGACATCTCTTTCAAGTTCATCTATTGTTTGTCAACTCTTATCACATAATCCAACGAAGCATCCGTTTGCCTGTTGCTCCGTACCCGATATTTAAGCAAAAAAAATAAAAATTATCAAGCTCTGATACTATATTTGCTATTACATACATAACATATAATTTATAGTTGTAGTTAACATGCAACGTATCGGGGATTTCCTTCGTGCATCTGTACTTTCAAATGTTATTTTTTACAGTGCTAATATACCTTAACTTCAGGTTAAGGTTAAGCTGTAAAATAGGACAATGGTCCACGAATTGTACAATGCCCCAGGAAATCCCGAATACTTGGCATCATTAAAATGAAGCGGACTGTAGTTTTATTGAAAATAATCGTTCAACAAGAACCGCAAACTGGTTTGTGGCACTTTGTGATTGTCACGGTAAACGTCACAACGTCTAAATGGTGAATTTTGTGTGGACACAATCAGTATTGAAGACAGTGGCGGATCAAGGATGAATGAAATTTTTTCGATAAAAATAGTTAATTTAGAGCTCATTGTGAGTTTTCTTGCCGACGAGATATTCAATATTTAGGTCTTGGGCGCAATTAGTGAATATTAAAATGACTGAATATTTGCTATATATACTTTAAAACTATAGAATTATAAAAAAACAAAGGTGTCGTACCGAAAAATATCCGATCCAGGAGCGTTGCCTTTATTTGAGTTCCGGGTTGTATGGAACAAGTATTGATGGTGCCTGTAGGAGAGTGGAATTATACCAGTTGTCCCAGATGTGCGTCACAATTCATGCCTGCTGCACTTTAAGGACAACTTCGAATACGGAATATTCTCTCGCGACTCTAGAATTTTTAGTCAACTAAAAGTACTAAGGGTCCCCAAAGCAGAGGACATTACCACCGGGTAAAACTTTTAGCTGTACACATTGTACACGTCAGACGACAAGGCTGTAGTCTGGATTTCATTTTGAGAAGCTTAACGTAACTGTATTTAAAAGAAACTTTTTTAAATGTTTTCGAGTTTTTATCAAAAAACACCATTTTGATCACACTTCATTCAGCAAAGCTATTTAATTTCCTGGCATTTAACATTGCATATGTTTAAAAACCATTTGTATATAAGCATCATAATACTATATATGTTCAAAGGCGGCCATCTGTTATTAGAATCAGTAACGTGCCTCATAATTTACACTGGTCAACCTGGTTAAACTAAATTTAGTAACTCATTTAATTTGCATAATGAGCGTTCCAGCTTTGATCGTATAGATTCCGCAAAAATGCAGGAACGCAGCTAAAAATCTATTCATAGAACAATACACAAACAAAATCGATACGATTTTCAAGATAGACGAAACTAACTATTTTTGCAACGCATTTAATTTGCATACGTTTCTAAATTTAGTTGAAACGATGCCCAAAATACGTATGTTGGGCGTTCAAGCTTAGATTATATAAATTCCGCAAAAATTCAGGAATGCAGCTAAAACGCAACAATTCAGGAACGCAGCTAAACATCTTTTTATAGGACAATACACAAACGAAATCGATAATTTTCAAGATAGAGTATACTAACCAAATTAAGTAACACACTAATTTGCATACATTTTTAAATTTAGTTGGAACGATGTCCAAAATACGTATATTGGGAGTTCCAGCTTAGATTATATAGTTTCCGCAAAAATTCAGGAACACAGCTAAAACATTTTTATAGAACAATACAAAAACAAAAGAGATACGATTTTCAACACAGACTATGCTAACTAAATTTAGTAACGCATTTAATTAATACACAAACAAAATCCGTACGATTTTCAAGATAAACTATAGTAACTAAATTTAGTAACACTTTTAATTTGCATACGTTTTTAAATTTAGTTGGAACGATGCCCAAAATACCTATGTTGTGCGTGCCAGCTTAGATTATATAGGTTCCGCAAAAATTCAGAAACAGCTAAAAAGATTTTTATAGAACAACACACAAGCAAAATAGATACGATTTTTCAGACAGACTATACTAACTAAATTCATTAACGCATTTAATTAATACACAAACAAAATCCAAACGATTTTCCAGTTAGACTATAGAAACTAAATTTAGTAACGCATTTAATTTGCATACGTTATTAGATTTAGTTGGGACAATACCTAAAATACGTATGTTGGGCGTTCAAGCTTAGATTATATAAATTCCGCAAAAATTCACTAATGCAGCTAAAATGCTAAAATTCAGGAACGCAGCTAAAAATCTTTTTATAGGACAATACACAAACGAAATCGATAATTTTCAAGATAGAGTATACTAACCAAATTAAGTAATACTTTAATTTGCATACATTTTTAAATGTAGTTGGAACGATGTCAAAAATACGTATGTTGGGAGTTCCAGCTTAGATTATATAGTTTCCGCAAAAATTCAGGAACACAGCTAAAAACATTTTTATAGAACAATACAAAAACAAAATAGATACGATTTTCAAGACAGACTATACTAATTAAATTCACTAACGCATTTAATTAATACACAAACAAAATCCAAATAATTTTCAAGTTAGACTATAGAAACTAAATTTAGTAACGCATTTAATTTGCATACGTTATTAGATTTAGATTGGACGATACCTAAAATACGTATGTTATGCGTTCCAGCTTAGATTATATGACTACAGCAACAATTCAGGAACGCAGCTAAACATCTTTTTATAGGACAATACTCAAACGAAATCGATAATTTTCAAGATAGAGTATACTAACCAAATTAAGTAACACATTAATTTGCATACATTTTTAAATTTAGTTGGAACGATATCCAAAATACGTATATTGGGAGTTCCAGCTTAGATTATATAGTTTCCGCAAAAATTCAGGAACACAGCTAAAAACATTTTTATAGAACAATACAAAAACAAAATAGATACGATTTTCAAGACAGACTATTCTAACTATATTTAGTAACGCATTTAATTATTACACAAACAAAATCCGTACGATTTTCAAGATAGACTATAGAAACTAAATTTAGTAACGCATTTAATTTGCATACGTTATTAGATTTAGATTGGACGATACCTAAAATACGTATGTTATGCGTTCCAGCTTAGATTATATGACTACAGCAAAAATTCAGGAACGCAGCTGAACACCTTTTTATAGGACAATGCACAAACAAAATCTACAATTTTAAAGATAGACTATTGTACTAAATTTAATAACGCATTTAATTTACACACGTTTTTAAATTTAGTTGCAACGATGCCCAAAATACATATGTTGGACATTTGGACATTTCAGCTCTGATTATATAAATTCTGCAAACATGTAGAAATGCAGCCAAAAACCTTTTTATAGAACAACACACAAAAATCGATACCATTGTCAAGATAGACTATACTAACTAAATTTAGTAACATATATAATTTGCACGTTTTTAAATTTAGTTGGAACGATGCCCAAAATACGTATGTTAGGTGTTCCAGCTTAGATAATATAGATTTCGTAAAATGCCGTAACGCTGCTAAAATCCTTTTTATAGAACAAAACACAACAAAATCGATACGATTTTCAAGATAGACTATACTAACTAAATTTAGTAATGCATTTCATTTGTATACGTTTTTAAATTTAGTTGGAACGATGCCCAAAATACCTATGGTGGATGCTGCAGCTCGCTATAAGGTAGGTTACCCTGGATCGAAAGTCCTTGCCACCCATCCTTGGCGGGTACTCCTTATGGTTTGATCGAGATTGGCTACTGTGTCTAGTTATGCTACTCCGCCCGATCACGTCCGGGATGGGTTTCCCATCTCGGGCTCGCAATGTATACACCATCAGAACGCA